>OX596248.1:11199019-11288126 GCA_951394255.1 Polyploca ridens
ATCGGACTTTCGGAGAAAAGTATTAAATCATCAGCGAATCTCAAATGACTCAGTTTGTCTCCGTTCACATTAAGTCCGAAATCATCCCAATCCAGTCTCCTAAAGATCAACTCCAACACAGCTGAGAATATCTTCGGCGAAATAGGGTCGCCTTGACGGACGCCTCTTTCTATCGGGAACTCTTCACCTGACCGTTCCAGTTTTATTTGTGCTGTGCTTTTCCCATAAATAATTTTTAGTATGCGTATGTACTTTTTATGGACCCCTTGTTGTTCTAATGATTCCCATATGTAGTGGTGTTCCAGGGAATCAAACGCCTTGTTGAAGTCTACGAAACCCAAATAATATGTTTTGTTGTATTCTCTGTATTTCTGAAGTATCTGGCGTAGGACGTGTATGTGGTCAATGGTCGCGAAGTTGCTCCTAAATCCAGCTTGCTCCCTCGGCTGGTTTTCATCAAGGGTGTTAGTTAGTCTAAACAATAGTATTTTAGAAAAGACCTTATATATGTTAGACATTAAGCTTATTGGCCTATAATTGTTAATATCTCCTTTGTCTCCTTTTTTGTGCAACAAAACTATCACTGATTTCGTCCAATCTTCTGGGATAACTTCTGCTGTTATTATTTCGTTAAACAAATTGGTTAATTTAGGGACAATTACCGGAATGGATATTTTAAGAAGTTCATTGGTGATTTGATCGGGACCGGGTGCTTTTCCTAACTTCTGCGTAGTAATAGCTCTTTCTGTTTCTTCTTTTAGAATAGGTGGTATAGGTTCAGTATCTTGCGTGTTGTCTGTCATAGTCGTAGCAAGTTTATTATATTTGCTTGTGTACAGCTCCCTATAATATTCCGTAGCAATATTTAATATATCTGATCTTTTTGTAGTATTTTTTCCTTGTTTATCCTTAATATTTGGCATCCAATTCTTTTTCGGTTCTAATTCTTGGAACGCTTTCTTTACTCCGCCTGTTTTCTTAATATGATATTGAAAAGTATTTGCCCTTTTTTTCTTTCTGTCTTTCCTTATATTTTTGTTGATATTTTTACTTATTTCTGCGATCTCTTTTCGTGTTTCTTTGTTTTTATTGCCTTGTAAAAGCAATTTTCTTTCTTTAAGTAAAATAATTGTTTCGTTGGATAGTGGTTTTATTATTTGTAGACACTTTTCGAGCTTCACTTTTGAGAGTATTTACAAAATCGCAGTATGTGGCCTCAATTGGTTTATTGTATTCTTTTTCTTCTCTTTTCTCTAGAATTTCTTTTAAGCTGTTTATTATCTCTACGTTATTTTTAATATTCACATAGGGAACCGATTCAGTGTGCAGCCTTCGACTTTTCTTTGTATGTGTCCCGCGTAGCGAAGCACGAATCATTTTATGGTCCGAGTTAAAATTTAGATTATGTAAAATTGACAGATCTTTAAAAACTTTTGGCTTATTGGTCATAATGTAATCGATTTCATTTTTAATGAGTCCATTTGGGGAAGTCCACGTCCATTTCTTAATCTTTTTCTTTTTGAAGAAACTATTCAGGATACTTAGTTTGTTTTCTAAACCGAAGTTAACTAATCTTTGTCCGTTTTTGCTCCTGTTGCCATTACCGTGTCTTCCTACAGTGTACTCTTCACCATTTTGACATTCCCCAATTTGTCCATTAAAATCACCCATTATTATAATATTTTTGTGAGCAGAATCAACAGTATTTTGTAATTTTTGGTAGAATTCTTCTATTTTGTTTATATCTTGTTTTTTAACTGCTTCAGTTGGCGAATAAACCTGAATAATTGACCATAATTCATCTCTGCTATTTTGTATGGGAAGTTTGATGTTGAGTATTGCTATTCTTTCGGATATGCCTTTCAATTCCTCGATTCGGTCGGTATATTTCTTTTTTATCAAAAAACCAACACCGTATTACCCTGGTGTTTCTCCTTTGTAATGCAGTATATACTTTCCGTGGTCTTCTATTCCTTCTCCTAGTCTTCTTACTTCGCTTATTCCAATAATATCCCAATTAATTTCGTCGATTGCTGTTTCTAGTTCTATGAGTTTCTCTGGGGATCTTAGTGATCGTGTATTAAACGTCGCTATATGTATGTCGCAGTTATTATTCCTTTTTTGTTAATCTATCCTTAGAGGGTGTTGGTCGTTTTCCCCCACGATGACCAGTCGGCTTGGGAGAGGGTGTAATTTTCCTATTGAATGTATTTTTGTTTCTTTGTTTTGTTGTATTTTCCGATTGCCGGGAATTAGTTGCTACTGTTGCTTGTTTATAGGGACGTTAGTAAGAGAGTTAGATCTCATTCTCATCACGTCAAATGCGTTGGTTCTATTGGCCTTAAAGGTTACGATGGCTTGCTGTTTTTTAGGTTGAAAGTCTGAAGAATGTGGTGAAGAAGAAGTTTCCCGTTTTCTTTTTTCGTTAGTTGTTTCATTATCCTTCACTACAAGCTTATCATATTTCAAAAACGCTATTTTCCCCTTTTTCCTTTCTTTTATCAACTCCGCCTGTAACGCCTTCCTCTTGGCCAGTACTTCCTTTGGATAGTCTTCAGTGACATATATTTTCTTAAGATCTTTTTTATTTTTCATTATCTCATTCTTTTTCCATCCGTTTACAAAAGAACAGAAGACTGGCCTCGGTTTGTTACCTTCTAGACTTCTTTTGCCTAATCGGTACAAATTGTTTATTGCATTTTCTTCGATATCAATATTTATGTCGCTTTTGAAAGTTTTCTCTATCATATCCATTAATTCTAATGTTGTTTTCTCTTTTTCATCCACGCCAAATATAATTATATTGTTATTCCTTTTTTCTCTTTTCAAGTATTCTATCTCTTTCTCCTGAGTTTCTATTTTTAACTTTAAGCTTTTGTTTTCTTCTATAATCGGGATTAATTTTTCATCCATTCTAGACATTATGTTATTTGTAATGGATTCAGTAATTTCCTCAGATTGTTTTTGCATTTCTAGTTTCATTTTATCAAACAAAAGTTGGAATTGTGTCTCCATTTTGTTAATTTTACGTGAAACGGAACGTAATCGTAAAACGACAGTATGTTTTTCAGCACTGGCAACACTGACATGTATGTCAGTAACTTCACGAGAACTGTCAAAGTTAAAGAGATATATATAAAAAAAAAAAAAAAAAAATTATTATTATTATTATTTTTTACATAAAAGTTACTCCTTATAACATCAGCTATGAACCGGAACAGACAGACAAAAATGATTAAAAACTCAATCCGACTTTATTCAAAAAAAGTTGAACTCACATAAAAGCTTTGTGCAAAAACTCTTTAAAACTCGAATGTCACATATAAAAGAAAATTTAAATCAAAAGCACTAAGGAGTATTGCTATCAACTTCGGTGCAAATCACCCCGAAAAATCAAACACGGATATTTTTACTAAAAACCAATATTATACACTAATAAATAAATCTCAAAGAATCTTATTCAATTATTATTACAACAAATGAAAAAGATATTAAATTAACTACACTCAAAATATTCTAATGAAATAGTGAAAATGAACTTCCAAACAAATTATACAGCAATCGCAAATATTCGCTAAGTAGGTAATCTAAGAGATCTCCAAGGAATTTTCGAAGGAAAATCAAGGCAGGCGCCGATCCCACAGAAAAGAGTTCTAGAGTTCCGAGTTCTGCATTCCGCGTTGATTGTAAGCTATGTGGCGCCTTTAAAAGTAAAAAAAGGGTATGATGTGTGATCAGTAGCAAATATTGCAGAACTCTAGAACTCTAGCCTGCTTGCTGTGTGCACAATAGTCAACACGGAATGCAGAATTCTGAACGCAGAACTCTAGAACTCTCTCTGTGGGATCGGCGCCTAAGGTAAGTTTTTCATTCAAATATTTAAGAACAAAAAAAAAGATATTTCGAATTCTAATCCGATTTAAATATTCTTTTATATTTGACATTCCAATTTTAAAGAGTATTACATTGCACCAAGTTTTTTTATTAAAATCTGCTCAGATTAAAGAACAAAAGGCAGATAGAGCGCGCGAACCACTTGAGTGAGGCTTAAAAACCATAAAGTTTATTTAAACAAAAGTGATTTTCGCTAAATTTTAACTATTTAACTATGAGGAAAGATTGTCAAAGTTTGATATTATAAGTCTCGCGGATCGAAGACAGTTGTCAGATATGTGTACTCTCCACAAGATAGCTAATGGTGTTTTTGGGAGTGAATTGCTGGCAAAATTAGATTTTAGGATAGCAACACGCTCTGTACGGGACCCCAAATTGTTTAAATCCCAATGGCTTATAATAACATATCATAAAATGATCCTTTGATTCGAATGTGTAAAACGTATAATTGTGCTTCCATAAATGACATCCCTGACTTGTCTCATGGTAGTTTCAGACGTTAAAAAGAAGAATATATTAAAAATTGTTTAAGGGAATGCTAATAATAATATTTCATTAGGTTCATTTGTTTTTATGTAATTGTTTTTATTCATGTTTATATTTGTATTTTTGCTATTTGTATTTGTTTTTTTATTATGTACTTAAGAGCTGTGAATTGTTTATTGTTTAAGTTGTGTGCAGTTGTCATTGGATAGCAGGTTTATATATATTTTTTTCCTTATTAAAATTTTTTATGTGAGTGCAATCTGTTATCTGTTACTGTACTTATCAATAAAAATAAAATAAATAAAGTATTATAAAGAAAGCAAATACAAATTAAACAGCTAATACCAGGTATGTGTTTTACAATTTGTATTTGCTTTTTTGGCCTCACTCCCGTGTTCCGGTCGCTCCATCTGCCTTATTCTGTAATCTGTGAAAATCGGATTGAGTTTTCAAACATGTGTCAAAATAAAATGTAATTTAAAACAAAAGTCCTAAGGAGTATTAATATCAACTTTGATGCAAATCACCCCTAAAATAACTTTCTACCCCTTTTTGACCCCGTTAGGCAATGAGTTTCAATAAAATATGAAACACGTCTTCCATCAATTCTGTTAAAGAATGTTTAGGCAAAATTTGAAGTAGATTGGACCAAGGAATCACGTTGTCCCATACAAACTTTGCCCCCGTTTTTCACCCCCTTAGGGGAGGAATTTCGGAAAATCCTTTCTTATCGGATGCCTACGTCATACAAAGAACACACCCTCCAAGTTTCAGGTCTCTACGATCAGCGGTTTAGGCTGTGCGTTGATTGTCAGTCAGTCATTCAGGACAAAGCATTTTATATGTATAGATTATTTTTATTAAAAATCAATGTCACTCTTCAGGTTCCAGCCTATTTAGTAGAGGTGCCTAGATAAAGGTGAACGCACACTTATCCGAGCCGAACGCATCGAACGAAACGAATTATAGAAATCTGTATATGAAATCTTATCCAGATTCTGACGATTCGACGCGGGCAAGTGTGCGAGCTTTCATAAGATTTCTAATACAGAATTCTAAAATTCGTTTCGTTCGATGCGTTCGACGCGTTCGGCTCGGATAAGTGTGCGTTCACCTTAAATCACCCTTAGATTGGCCCGTCTTCAACTTCTCATTGCGATGATTAATGCGGAATTTCCGCGTTTGCGTATGCCATCGCAACATCCCTGTTTCTTACGTATATTATGGCAAATATAGAATTTGATTTGCAATGTTGTTGTTAGTTTGGTGGGTATGGCCGCAGTGCTGACGTGCTTGGCCACGTACATGCACGACTTCCCCGCGATGGCGCTCGACCCCACGGCAGCTACACTCAAGACTTCCCTCTTCCTGGGGACCTACATCGGTGGCATCACTTTCACGTAAGTAGATTTTTTTTAATGGCGTTGTGAAGAAACTGGTGAAAGAAGCAACTGTAGATGATTCCCAATATTCTTTCAAATAAAAAAAATTTAAAAGATACAGCTTTATTTATGAAATTTCGTCATCAACAATTTGATAACCTAAATAAGAACACATTATTATCAGAACTCTCTATTATGGCTAGAAGATATTACAAAATCTGGACTTGGTTACTAATTATAACTGGTGTAGTCGAGACGTGCCACGTAATGTAAGGTTATCAATGTCTGAAAGATTTTTCTTTCCGTTCATTTATCAACATGAACCGTTGACCCGTGACGCCTTGCTGTGTCTATAGTATAGCATATCTATAGTACAGTGGCGTGCATTCCATATAGGCAAATAAGCAATGCTTACCTCATAAGATTCAATAATATGATATATTGATTCAAACACTACATAATCATTTTAAATAAAAATTCTAACCTAACATTCAATACAGAATTTCAAACTTTGCCGCGCAGGCACTCGCGAGTTCGTGTAACAAATTCACGCACACTAAAACGATTTCGGCATATGCATACACGCACACACACTTCTTTAGGATAATACGACGAAAGCATAAATCACGTTTTTACTATGCGTAGCACACTGACATTTGAAATTCGCGATTTATGGACCAAAAGTAACCATACCTACTCTGTTGTGACACTAGTAACCCAGCCAAATTAAAAAAACTACAAGTTTACCAACGTTAGAGCAACTCAAATATAACTTCGCAATTTATTTGTATTGTTTTGTTTATGGTTTGGCTGGCATTGCAAAGGGTTACCGTTCTTCTTCTCAGTCGTACACTCCTGGCGGAGTGGTCGTGGTTATGGATCGTCTGATGAGTTTGTTGCGGCTTTTGCGAGGCTTCTCCATCTTTCTCTATTCGCGGCACTGCGTGTACATTCACTGAGGGAACAACTTGTTGATGTTTTTATGAGGTCTGTCCATCTTGTGGGTGATCGGCCGCGGGAACGTTGACCTTCTACTCTTCCTTGTATCACTAATCGTTCCAAAGAGCTTTCGTTGCGGATGATATGTCCAAACATCTTAAGAATTCGCACTTGCACAATCGACGAAAGTCTTTGTTTGATGTGAAGCTCTTTCAGGATGGAAACGTTAGTGCGGTGAGCAGTCCATTTTATCCTCAGCAAGCGCCTCCAGCACCACATTTCAAGGGCGTCAATCTTTTTCCGACATTTTTGATGGATCGTCCATGTCTCAGCTCCATACAGTTACCGTACTTTGAAAAAAAATATTATCGATAGATTCAAATCGAAGTGACTGATATCGATTAAAAAAAATATATAAAAGATCGATCCTTAGAAAATCAATATTTATATTTTATATTATATTATGATATAAAATATATTTCTTAGTTAATTAATAGCAAAAAATATTTTTAAAAATGCACTGTTTATTAGGTCACTAATAATAATATAAACGAATATCGTTATTCGATTAAACTTACACTGTCGAGATTTTTAGGAAAACAACGATTTAGACGCTCTCCGATCGATTTCGGCATTGATGAGTACGAAAGAGAGTAACGTGTGCTAATTTATTTAAAAAAAAACTTTAATATGTAACATAATACTGCATGGTCTAAAATCGATTTTCGATCTTTTAATTTCGTGGCGATCTTAAGATCGATCCGGTTCTCCAAAGACGATTTAAAAGATCGAATATTGATTAAAAAATCGATTGATTCAACCGAGGCTGGAAACCCTAGTTTGGCTTTTTTTTAAAATATTTGTTCATGACCATGGACGCAAAATCCTTCAGTCGCGTACATTTTATTTATAATATTATTACATAGTCCGCATTATCAGTCACGTTCGTCCGTTCAGTCATGTTTTAGTAAAATGGTGGTCACTGTACTAAAACTTTTTACGAACTTTTTGAGACAACTTGTAAAATCACGATACACATAATTCATTTCATTTCACTAGTGCACGTGGATAGATCTTTATTGGATAAAATACCACCGATAATATGCAATAAAACTCTCCTAGTACTCGATTGCCTACCTCCTCCGAAAACCAATGCACGCCACTGCTATAGTATTTCAACTTGTAAATAAGGGCAGGAGGGGCAGCTGCCCACCTAGAGATTCAAAAATTTTGCTAATAGCAACTAAAGTCCTAAGACCTCTCATTTGACTTGCTTGACCTCTTATTACAATCGCCGTAGGTAGAAGTAGAAATACTCACTACAAAATAAGTGTAAAGCTTCATGTGCATCTTAACTGTACCTACAATTCATACTGGGAATGTATATTTCCTCCATATATTTACTTGTCCCCCCTGGCGACGCCCTTTGGTTATCCCTTTAATATTCCCAAGAGAAACGCAAACGAGTACTTACTCGTTTGCGTTAATCTTTTTTTTTCGCAAAATGATGGATGTTTATCTAACGCTAGCGCCGGCTTCGCACGGGTGCAATAAAGGTGATATTGCACGCCGCCCGGGCACTCTATCGTGAATACTGTTTTTTGGTACCTAATTTTAAATCTGGTGATATCTTCCAAAATATAAATGATAAAGAGCAAACTTTATCTACATTAAATGCCCAACGTAACCAACTTATTTAATTAGATAAGGATTTATATTATATCGATCAAAATAACTTCGGAACTGTAACCCACAACAAAATGAATCTCAATCGAATAAAAATGGTTACATTAGTACCCAACTGATAAGGCGCGTCGTGAATGTTCGTTCGCACAGAAAAGAAAGTATGGCCTCGAAGATTAACGAAAGAAAGCTTAAAACTTACAATCTATCTTAGATCACTACTATAAGGTTCATAATACACTGCAGCTGTTAGTTCCGTCTCACTCGCAAGTCACGCCCCTCCTCACGGCGCGCGCTAACATGGCGGCAGCTGCCGACCAATAGCGTTTCCCGCGCTTTGAAAATGTATCTTCTGCGCAGGTACATCGGTAAGCAATATCAGTGGGGTACTACTGTACTGTGGGTTATCCATAGGATATACAATCCTGTATATGCATATACCATCGCGTTCTTTTTTAACCGACTTCAAAAAAAGGAGGAGGTTCTCAATTCGAATGTTTTTTTTTTTTTTTTTTTTTATGTTTGTTACCTCATAACTCCGTCATTTATTAACCGATTTGGAAACGCTTCCCGTTTGGTCCCATTGTCATCAGATCAGGATTTGATTACTTCTTAGTGTACTTTGAAGTCGGTTTAAGGTTTTTGTAAAACAGTCCAATTATTGTAGATATTTTTAAGAAGAGCAAGAGTTAAATGTCATGTAAGTTGGTCAAGTTGATCCATATGGTGTGTCGTGATTGCAGCGGTTCGCTAGTAGCATACGGCAAGCTCCAAGGGTCGCTATCATCAGCACCGCTGCTGCTGCCGGGGCGGCACGCGATCAACGCGGGGCTGCTGATGGGCTCGCTGGGGTGCGGCGGGGCGTTGTTGGCGATGCCCGACGCCCCCGGCCTGCCGCTGCTCTCTGCCGCCGCCGTGCTTAGCGGTCTGCAGGGATTGACGCTCACTGCTGCTATTGGAGGTACCTACCATATTATACAGGGAAAATTTGACAATCAATGAAACCACGTAAAGTACTCATAAATATGAATAACTTTTACCAAGGGACCAACATCGAAAACAAAAAAATAAATAGTTGTTTTATACAAGTAAATATCTCCTCGGCAAAAATGTATACAGGTGTAAGAACCCAGGTTCCTTGCGATTGCGTACAGTTGAAGCAGTGGCGTGCATTCCATATAGGCAAATAAGCAATGCTTACCTCATAAGATTCAATAATATGATATATTGATTCAATTAAACTACATAATCATTTTAATTAAATAAAAATTCTAACCTAACATTCAATACAGAATTTCAAACTTTGCGGCGCAGGCACTCGCGAGTTCGTGTAACAAATTCACGCACTCTAAAACGATTTCGGCATATGCATACACGCACACACACTTCTTTAGGATAATACGACGAAAGCATAAATCACGTTTTTACTATGCGTAGCACACTGACATTTGAAATTCGCGATTTATGGACCAAAAGTAACCATACCTACTCTGTTGTGACACTAGTAAGCCAGCCAAATTAAAAAAACTACAGTTTACCAACTTTAGAGCAACTCAAATATAACTTCGCAATTTATTTGTATTGTTTTGTTTTTTTTGTTTGGCTGGCATTGCAAAGGGTTACCGTACTTTGACAAAATTTATTATCGATAGATTCAAATCGAAGTGACTGATATCGATTAAAAAAAATATATAAAAGATCGATCCTTAGAAAATCAATATTTATATTTTATTTTATATTATGATATAAAATATATTTCTTAGTTAATTAGTAGCAAAAAATATTTTTAAAAATGCACTGTTCATTAGGTCACTAATAATAATATAATTAAACGAATATCGTTATTCGATTAAACTTACACTGTCGAGATTTTTAGGAAAACAACGATTTAGACTCTCTCCGATCGATTTCGGCATTGATGAGAGAGAAAGAGAGTAACGTGTGCTAATTTATTTTAAAAAACTTTAATATTTAACATAATACTGCAAAAAATATTGATTCGAAAATAAGAAAAGGAATATTATGGTCTCGTTAAAATCCATTTTCGATCTTTTAATTTCGTGGCGATCTTAAGATCGATCCGTTTCTCCAAAGACGATTTAAAAGATCGAATATTGATTAAAAAATCGATTGATTCAACCGAGGCTGGAAACCCTAGTTTGGCTTTTTTTTTTAAATATTTGTTTTTGACCATGGACACAAAGTCATTCAGTCGCATACATTTTATTTATAATATCACTTTCATATAGTCCGCACATAAACTTTTACATAGTCCGCATTATCAGTCACGTTCGTCCGTTCAGTCGTGTTTTAGTAAAATGTTGGTCACTACTAAAACTTTTGACGAACTTTTTGAGACAACTTGTAAAATCACGATACACATAATTCATTTCATTTCACTAGTGCACGTGGATTGATCTTTATTGGATAAAATACCACGGATAATATGCAATAAAACTCTCCTAGTACTTGATTGCCTACCTCCTCCGAAAACCAATGCACGCCACTGAGTTGAAGGATTTTGCAGCCTTTAAGTATCAGATATGTCGCGAATGCAGATTTTTTCTTTTATTTTATGGTTCACAACCGCAGTCATACACTTCATCTTTTTAATAAGATATACTTCGTTTTTTTTTACTGTGTATAAGCCTGTGTTTGACACGACACGATAATCCTTAAATCCGGTAACCTGTTCTACTACCGGGAGGGTGATCACCTGTCACAGGGTGGTGTCGGGTTTATTGTCCGCAGGCCCCTCATCAAGAATATAGTGAGGATAGAGAGTGTCTCACCGAGAGTCGCATACCTGATACTCAGAATTACCAAACGGTATTCGCTGAAGGTCATTCAGGTATACGCTCCGACCTCATCACACCCAGCAGGGCTATTTTAAAACGTCGGATTCGATATCGGAAACGGATTCACATATTTCTGAGACGAATTTCAGCAATTGCTATTTTAATTTCCGAAAACTTTTCGATGAATCGAATTGATATTTCCATAAAGAAACATCAAAAATATTCAAATTCGGAAATTAAAAAAGCAGTTGCGGAATATCGTCTCGGTAGTTTTTGAATCCGTTTCCGATATCGAATCCGAGCGTTTTAAAATAGCCCTGCAGATGACGAGATAGAGACATTGTATGAGGATATCTCACGAGCCATACATGCCTCTAAAACTCACTATATGGTATTGATGGGGGACTTTAACGCAAAGCTAGGCATTAGGAATGACGAGGAGCTGAGAGTGGGGCAGTTTGGAATTGGGCAGAGGAACCCTAGGGGGCAACGGTTGGCCGACTTCATGGAGTTGGAGGGACTCTTTATGATGAACTCCTTCTTCAAAAAGCGGCTGCACAGGAAATGGACCTGGACTAGCCCCGATGGATCCACCAAAAACGAGATAAAAGTCTATCTCGTTTTTGGTGGATCTTGACGACAAAGCGGCAAATCTTCAGTGATGTTTCTGTGATCAACAGGGTTAAGACCGGCAGCGATCACCGGTTAGTAAGAGGCACACTGAACCTGAAGATCCAGGTGGAAAGATGTCGTCTGGTAAAGTCTACGCTCCGACCCCAATCTGCATATATCCAAGACCCTGAAAGCTTTCAGCTCGAACTTCACAATCGCTTCCAATGCCTGGATGATTGCGTGACGGTGGACAATACGAACAACAGGCTCGTGGAAACTGTCCATGCGGTAGGATCGAAGTTCTTTAAGACCCACCGCACGAATAGAACCCAAAAACTCTCGGATGAGACTCTCAAACTCATGAAGCGACGACGTGAAATGAAGTTGCAGTCTTCAGCTGATACAGCCGAATATCGGCAGCTAAATAGGCAGATCTCAAACGCAATGCGACACGATATACGACTCTTTAATACGTCATGTATTGAAGAGGCAATAAAACAGAACAAAGGTTCTAAAGTGTTCGCAAGAGATTTGTCTATTGGTCAAAGCCAACTGACCAAGCTGAAGACCGACACCGGCAACATCATTACGTCAAAGCCAGAGATCTTGAGAGAGATCGAGAAGTTCTATGGACAGCTGTACACCTCGTCACGGAAACCAGATACATTACCGGTCAGTGACGCAAGAGCAAAGTTGACCCGTCATTACACCGAAGATATCCCGGACGTCAGCTTGTACGAGATTAGAATGGCTCTGAAACAGCTTAAAAACAACAAGGCGGCGGGTGAAGATGGAATTACAACAGAGCTTCTGAAAGCGGGTGGTAAACCGGTACTTGTAGTCCTTCAGAAGCTATTTAATTCCGTCATACACGAAGGTACAACGCCAGAAGTGTGGAGTGGAAGCGTGGTGGTGCTCTTCTTCAAGAAAGGCGATAAGGCCCTATTGAAGAATTACCGCCCGATCTCCCTCCTAAGCCACGTTTATAAGCTGTTTTTCGAGGGTCATTACGAATCGTCTCGCACGTAGGTTTGATGACTTCCAGCCTCCCGAACAAGCCGGTTTCCGTAAAGGCTTTAGTACCATAGACCACATACATACACTCCGCCAGATTATACAGAAGACTGAGGTGTATAATCGGCCATTATGCCTGGCGTATGTGGACTATGAGAAAGCCTTCGATTCAGTCGAAACATGGGCGGTGTTACAGAGTCTACAGCGATGCCAAATTGACTATCGCTATATCGAAGTGTTGAAATGTTTGTACAGTAAAGCCACCATGTCAATCCGAGTCCAGGACGAGAGTACGGTACCAATCCAGTTGCAGAAGGGTGTAAGACAGGGTGACGTAATTTCCCCGAAACTCTTCACCACTGTAATGGAGGATGTTTTCAAGCTCTTGGACTGGAAAGGATATGGCATTAACATCAATGGCGAACACATCACTCACCTTCGATTTACCGACGATATAGTCATAATGGCGGAATCGCTGGAAGCTTTGAACATCATGCTCAATGACCTCAACAGAGTTTCCCAACAGGTAGGCCTCAAAATGAATATGGACAAGACAAAAATTATGTCTAATGTTCATATTCCGCCAATGCCGGTGATTTTTGGGAGCACTGTTCTCGAAGTTGTAGACGAGTATGTATACCTAGGACAAATTGTCCAACTAGGTAGGTCCAACTTCGACAAAGAGGTCAATCGAAGAATCCAACTCGGCTGGGCAGCGTTCGGGAAGCTACGGCATATCTTCACGTCCCGAATACCTCAGAGTCTGAAGACAAAGGTCTTCAATCAGTGCGTGTTACCAGTGATGACATACGGGACAGAGACGTGGTCTTTTACTGCTGGCCGCATAAATAAGCTTAGAGTCACTCAGCGAGCTATGGAACGAGCTATGCTCGGAATTTCTCTACGTGACAGGGTCCGTAATGAGGACATTCGTAGGAGAACGAAAACGACGGACATAGCTCGTAGAGTCAGTAAGCTGAAGTGGCAATGGGCAGGCCACATCGCTCGAAGAGCCGATAACCGATGGGGAAGAAAGGTTCTCGAGTGGCGACCACGTATTGGAAAGCGCCGAGCGGGACGACCTCCCACCAGGTGGAGCGACGACCTGGTCAGAGTCGCTGGGCGCCGCTGGATGCAAGCGGCCCAGAACCGTTCGAAGTGGAAATCAATGGGGGAGGCCTATGTTCAGCAGTGGACATCTATGGGCTGATATGATGATGAAGCCTGTGTTTGACCACAAACTTACCATGGTAAGTAATGATGTGGCCGAAGGTGGTAAACATACAAAGCCTAGAAGTAGCTGGCTATCAAGTGCAGCTGTCGGAACACACCGATAGGTGCTTTGCGACAGATTTTCAACTTGAGGGTGGTAGCCTGCCAGATGGGACTACAAAGTACCCTACCACCGTGCTATGGTTTCCTCACGATGTTTTCCTTCACCAAAAGCTCAAGCTCATTGTAGGATTCGAACCCGGGACCTTCGTCTCAGTATTCGACGTCACTACCACTGAGCTTTGAAGTTTGGTTTACTGAAAAGGTTGTAACTTTTTTTTATTAATGGGTTTGCGTTTTGCCACTGCCCGTCCATAAAGGACGATGCCGAAGCCTTAGATGGAGCACGCTTACTCAGAAGTATCCTATTCAAGTCAAGAAATTCCCTAGATTGTAAGAGTAATGAATAAGATGCTGGCAGCTAGTTCCACTCCCTTGCTATCCGCATATAAATGAAGAATTAATATGTTGTCTTTAGGTGCGGATATGCCGGTAGTAATCACGGTACTGAACAGCTATTCAGGCTGGGCGCTGTGCGCTGAAGGCTTCATGCTCAACAACTCGTTGATGACCATCGTCGGCGCCCTCATCGGCAGCTCTGGTGCTATCCTTTCTTATATTATGTGCAAGGTAATTCAACTACTTTTATGATTGATGATCTAAGTTGCAAAGTAGTAGTAGACTAGAACTATAACATGTATATCTAACCGTGTCATATTTATCCCCTTAGATTACTCAAAAGAGGTATAAAATATTAAATCTATATAATAAATAAATATCGTTTATAATGAAAGCTAAGTCCAGTTTAAAGTCCACAAGATAAAGACCTGAATTGACTCTCTTTGACATATTGACTGGATAGTAAACGGCACCTGCGCTTGAACACCAATTCTTTTCTTAGGTTATAGTGTTTGGCTACATTATCACTTGCCATAATGAACTGGTGGTTAAACCAGTCTATACTATACTAATATAATAAAGCCGAAGAGTTGTTTGTTTAAATGGGCTAATCTCTGAAACTACCAGTCGGATTAGAAAAAATCTGCCAATAATAAGAAGCTACATTATCCCCGAGTATTATAGGCCAGGATAATAAGTATATTATCTCGGGAACGCGGGCGAAGTCGCTGGGGGTAGCTATTAATAAAATAATAAAGCTGAAGAGTTTGATTGTTTGTTTAAATGAGCTAATCACTGGAACTACCAGTCGGTTTTGAAAAATTCTTTCACTAATAGGAAGCTACATTATACCCGTATATTATTGGCTTCTTGTCCCAGTAATGCGGGTGAACCCCCGGGAGACAGGTAGTATAACTAATACTTATATTATTTGATAGGCCATGAACAGGTCACTACCAAACGTCATCCTCGGCGGGTATGGAGTAGTAAGCAGTGGGTCGTCGCTACCGACCGGCGGCGTACACACCGAACTCAATGTCGACTCGACAGCTGAACTCATCCACCGCGCCTCAAACATTATTATAACACCTGGTCAGTCAATCAAACAACATCATGTATATCTTCACGAGTAGGACTCAGACCTCCCCTAACAACTGAGGCCATAGACTATGCAAACTCAGTGTGAATTGTTAGACTGCCAAATAGTAAAAACCATAGACTTAGAATATGATAGAGTGATAGCGTTAACAACGTTACCTTGTGCGAAGCGTGAGCAGTTTCCATATAGCTGCATATATATATCAAAGTCAAAGTCAAAGCCATTTATTCAATTTAGGCCCCAGAAGGGCACTTATGAAGGTCAAATTTACTGAAGTTACCACCGGTTCGGAACTCGGCCTTCAACTGAGAAGAATCCGGCAAGAAACTCAGCAAGGTTACATTTTTTATATATTTTTTGGACAATCTGACTATGTTTGGCTTTTTTTTTCCAAATAATTAAAAATAAAAAAGATATACCTAAGCATAGATACAGACGAAAAAAAGAACAAGAAAATAAATAAAAAATAATAACCTTAAAAATACAAAACACACAATTATTGACCTACTGGCTTTTGTATAAGTATGAGCAAGGTGCACTTGTGCAGAGTGCAGCTACCTACTTCCAGACATCTTTATCTTCAATATAATCGGCTACTTTATAATAAGCTCTTTCTTTCAGAACTTTTTTTATATGTGATTTAAATTTAAAATCAGTCATCTTGGTCACCGCAAGTGGTATTTTGTTATAACAGCGCACACTATTGCCAAGAAATGACTTACGAACTTTAGCTAGTCTAAAATACGGAACAACTAATTTCTCTTTTTGTCTTGTATTGATATTATGAGTCTCCATTTTTGTTTTATACATTTCTTTGTTTTTACGTATGTACATTATATTTTCATAGATATAAAGTGATGGTACGGTCATAACGTTTATTTCCTTAAATAATTCCTTTAATGATTCACGAGCACCCATACTATAAATTGCACGAATTGCTCTTTTTTGTAATATAAAAATAGTCTCAATATCTGCTGCAGATCCCCAAAGTAATACGCCGTAAGATAAAAAGCTATGGAAGTATGCAAAATAAACTAACTATATCGTACACTAGTTGATTTACAGTCAGACAAATTGTCGATAGGGATTCTTTATCATCTATTCTCGGTAAAAGTATCGATAAAAACGAAAAATCGGCATTAAGTATATGTATTTAGTCATTCAAACTATGAACACGCAGTTTCAAGGCATTTTGCACGTGCCCGTGCTCAAGGCACCTACTCTAGTACAGTCGCTGTAACTCTAACTATAAAAACATATATCCTATTTTCTCATCCATTAAGCTGCGATTGTTATGTTAGATAGCTGTTAAAAGTTCAATAATAATTAATCTATATTTGTTTCGTAGGTTATGGTCTCTGTGTAGCCAAAGCACAATACCCCATCGCAGAATTAGTGGAAGTCCTGAAAAGTGCAGGAAAGAGAGTACGATTCGCCATCCACCCAGTTGCTGGTAAGTATTTGTTGATATTTGAGATAACATCGCTTATGTCTGCCTCAGACTAAATTTAAACAAGTTTTTGTTAAAAAAAAACATTTTAATACAAACTTTTTATGGTGACTGTACCTTTTGTTCTCTGTAATTTGTAGTGTTTGTTAGTAGTAATTGCATTGTCATCCAATATACCTACTAATGTATACCTTCAGCTCAATCGGACACTGGGAAGTGGATCATATTTTACTAGCAAGATTCGGTTACAGGCACCAGACAGGTGAAACTAAATAAAAGCTTGTAAAAAGTAAAATCTTATCATAAACAGTTGTATAAAAACACTATTCTAACTGAATTTATTTCCAATTCTGTGTTTTTAAAAGCCCGTAAATGATTCCTAATTAAAGTTCAAGTCGATTATGTACTCTACATACAGTTACATAAAGTAGGTATTGTTTTGTATCAGGCCGCATGCCGGGACAGTTGAACGTGTTGCTGGCTGAGGCCGGCGTGCCCTACGACGACGTGTTCGAGATGGAGGAGATCAACGACGAGTTCCCCGACACTGATCTTGTACTAGTTATTGGTATGTGCATACTTCTTCAATCCTATTCTATTTATTTACTTTGTATAGGCCTGTCTTTGACCGGAATCTCACCATTGTAAGTGATTAGAGTATTAGAGTCAGACTTTTCATAAGTGCCTGCGAAGGTCTATTTGAATAAATGATTTTTGAATTTTGATTATGTGGCCGAAGGTGGTAAGCACACAAAACCGAGAAAGAACTGGCTCTCATGTGCAGCTATCGTAACACACTACAGATTTTCAATACGAGGGTGGTAGCCAGCCAGGTGGATACTACAAAGTACCCTATCACCGTGCCATCGAAATAATAAAACTAAGGAAGCGTAATTGTGAACAAAATCAACGCGAAATTCGGCTCCACACTTCACTACATTGACAAAATATCTCTAGTATTCGAACGAAAGAACACACATGCAAATAAGCCAATAAGCTGCGCTTGCCTAACGCGTTGTATTCCGGCAAGCGCGATGATTGGTTCTCGGCGAGACAGATAATGCTAATTGGTTCGTACGCCTGCTGCACTGCGAGATGCGTGGACGATGTTATGCATTGATTGTAAGAGGATAAAGTATCGTATATTTGCACTATGCATATAAGTTGTATTAATTAGTTGTAATTTAACTATACCACTCTATTATATTCATTTAAAAGTTTGTGATGTGCTTTTTGGATTAAAATATTTCTTTATGTGTTATAATTGTATGGATCTAAAATTAAGAAGTATTTTAATCAGTTTATGGTTTTTACATACGAATTATAGAGTGATGGGTCGCGTTAAGGTCAGATCAGAGGGCGAACCACAAGCTCTTGAAACAATATTATTATAACCTTATTTGACTTTTGTTTTTCTTTGACATCCGACGTCAAAACGGGACAAAAGTCGAATAAGGTTATTTTATTGAAAAAAAAACTAGAATGGCGGCTGGCACGCTATGCCACAAAGGTTCTATCCTCTTTATAATTATAGGTACTAGTGCATCACAGTTTAAGTGAAATATCAAAACGTGTTAAATAAATACGCATGTTGCGTTCATGTTGCATAACACTTTCCAGAGTCACAAGTATAGGATTTCAAAATGTTTATTTACTCACATATGAAAAGTGATTCCAGCATTCTTCATATCTGTATGGCTTCTACACCACTTAACAACACATGACGGCATATTTGCACAATGTAAACAACGCAAAACACAATAATAATCACAGTTCTAAGTCCCTCGCGACACGAACGCATCGACTCAATGATACCGGCGAACTGTCAGCGCGGTGCGTCTCTCTTTTTTGGCAACGCCCACCGCGGTTCAGTTTGCGTGGAATGATTTTTGAGCTCGAGTTACATTTCTTTAGTTTTATTATTTCGATGCAACGTGCTATGATTTCCTCACGATGTTTTCCTTCACCGAAAGCTCAAGGTGGATTCGAGCCCGGGACCATCGTCTCGGCATCCAACGTCTCTACCACTGAGCTAACATCGCCTTTAAAGTTAGAAGCTAGAAAACAATAGACTATTGTTCATCCTTAAATCGCCTTAATATATTTACTCTGCCCTATTGTCATTGGATTTTTTCCTCAATGCTTACCATAGTGAGATTGCGGTCAATCGCAGACCTAATTCCGGGAAGATATACAGTTCTTCTGTGATATACCAGTTATTATATTACATAACTGACGTGTTATGTGTATATTGCAGGTGCAAATGACACTGTCAATAGCGCGGCTGAAGACGATCCCAACTCACCCATCGCTGGCATGCCTGTTCTTAAAGTGTGGAAAGCAAATCAAGTTAGTAGACTACTTTTATATAATAATTCTTTTTTTATAATATGGTTCAGTTGTGTATTCCGATCTGATGGTAAATTCAACTGTAACGTTTATAATTGAATTTTGTCCTAGGATATTCATTTATTTATTATAAGTGCCTTATCAGGGCCTAAACTTGTACGTAGTATTTATATACTCTGAGCCTAAACTGAATAAATGACTTGTTGATTTTATGTTGTTGTTTTATATACTTACACATTTTTTATGTTTTTTTAATGAAGCTTTTTATTGAAGGTGGTAGTAATGAAGAGATCCATGGGCGTCGGCTACGCGGCAGTTGACAATCCCATCTTCTACAATCAGAACACTTCGATGTTGCTCGGTGATGCTAAGAAAACTTGCGACGCTCTTCTTGAACGAGTGAAGCATCTGGTCGCATAAATCCAGGGAAAAGAGATTGAAAATATGATTTGAATATAAGTATATTGTACATACATACTCACTATAAATATTTTTTAGGTAAATGTGGGCGAGAAACGAGCTATTCTCTCTTCACTATGAGTGTGATTGATTTGAAAGATGGCTAGATTCACTGATGATACTTTAATTAATTTGTATTGGGTATAACAAATTACAATGCGCTTAGAAGAATAAATGCCATCTGTCGAAATAATCAACTTCTATTGAACAGAGTATGAACATACAGTGATCCATAATTTTATAAAAACTTATTTTTATGTTGTATTTGTATAAGTAATAAACATCTGCCTTCGGAATAGAGAAGGTTAATGGATAAGCCCAAGTGAATACGGAGTATAAATATTTTTGTATATTGCAATTTGCATATACTCACATTAATATTGCCAAAATTGATAAAGTCTGAGAGTTAATTAGAGTAACTATAAAATTAAAAGAATTTTTATTAGAATTTCTACTTTTATTTTTTATGGTATGAAATTATTAAATTGTACGTTATATCAGTTTTAACTAAAAAGTAGAAATAACTGTTACCTATTTTATATATTTATACATTATACTAGCGTACTTATTATAAATATTATAATTACCCAATGAAATTGACAATTGTGTTCATAAGTATCTAGGTCAAAAATATTTTAAGTCATATTATTATGTATAACTATGATTTGATTGGAATACGATAGACTGTAGGATTTACATAATTAATTATTAACGCCCATATTAATAATATTGCGTATTTTTTGGACCCAATTAATTTTGTAAATGATTAATAATATCGCAAGAGATTGATGTACTTTTAAATATTTTAATAAAGGTATTGAGTCTATTAGAACTATTGAACATTATTAAGTTTTGTTTTAGCTAGACCTCCCTTCACATTCCACCTGCGTGGTTAATTAATTCTGAATGCATTTTAAAACATTTCGTATACGAACTCTTGTGGTCTTTACTGATTTAATTAGCTATAGGAATTGAATTAACTAGCAACTTTTTTATATTGAATTTGAACTTTGTTTTGTGCATGAACTAGCATTCCATGTTCATTAATTACATCACATTTGATTATAGTAAATATTAAATCCTAAGAGATATATAGGACGTACTTAGTTCATGACGCTAGAAAGGTTTGATGTAATGTAAGTCTTAAAGTTATTATGATAAGTGACAACTTTCTGCCATAAAATGTCTGTACTCCACCTAGTATAAGTTTGGAAAAAAATTACATGATGTTTACCCAGGTATGGGGAGTTGAGATTTGTTTATCCCCATAAATATTGGAACTGTACACTAAACAGAGTTTAAAGGTAACTCAACGAGAGGAGATAAAATATGTAAACAACCGACATCTACTGAGTCCCATTACGATAGCGAGCGATCATTATCTCTCGCATGCAATAATGACGTCAGTTGGTCGACGGCAGCTGTCGTTGTGTGATTCGTGGTACAAGAAAGCGGTCGGTAAAGGTGAACACACACTTATCCGAACCGAACGCGTCGAACGAAATGAATTTAAGAATTTGTATAGGAAATCTCTAGATTCGGACGATTCGACGCGGGCGAGTGTGCGAGCTTTCATAAGATTTCATATACAGAATTCTAAAATTCGTTTCGTTCGATGCGTTCGACTCTGATAAGTGTGCGTTCGCCTTAAAGCAACTGTCTTCTATAAAAATTATCTCGTCTCGATGGCTTACTTTAGAAATAAACTAACTTTCTTGTAATGCTACTTTAAGAATTGTTTGTTATTTTATGGGATATGAAATTGAATACAAATTTTAAAAGTGTAATTTGATTTATTTAAACATTTTCAGTTATTCCCCTTACCAAATAATACTCAATCTATTTTTTTACAGCTTTATGATGTCTTATCTCAGTTAACTGACTTTTTAAATTACTCATTGTATTTATGAATTCTATTTCTTTGCCTGTATGAATTTCTTTTGTATATGAAATGGGCCCAAGCTTATCTAGTGCTAGTAATACTTCTAAACGAAGTTTTTCGCAGATATTGTAATAGCGACTTATAGCTGAAATTCTCGATGAACCCTTATATCCCTCAGAGCGCAGATTCATGAGTAATAATTTGTCTAATTTTAGTAAAAACGTCTCAAAAGTATTCAGCATGCGTTTATGCCATTTCCTTATTTTAACTTTATTATTAGCTAAATAATTTCCATGTCCCAAAGGAAGCGCCAATTTACGTTTCAATTTCTTCTTTACGTATTCACTATCTTTAGTATTTACTTTATTAATTTTTATTCTTGGTGTAGATGATGCTTTATTTAACATTAACAACCTTTTGGTACCTGTTAAATTTATTTCGCAATTACTCATGACCTCGCAATACTAAGTTATGGGACTAATAATGTTTCCTGCATTATAACAGATAATTTACTTTAATGCCTGCCAAAGGGGGTTACAATTTCCAATACAATTTGTTGTTGATTATAAAATAATCAAAAAAAATGTCAACTTGTGTCAAATTAACAAAATGACAAATCCAAAGGACAAATCTGACATGATATAGTTTTAAATTACAGTTATAGAGGTATTTTATTTATTAATGCAGCCTTCTTTTTTCATTAATGTGGGATTATAGGATATGTGAATGGTAATAGTGTTAGTTACGCATGTATATATGGAGGAGCGAGGATGGATAACTCCTTCATTTAAAGGGAAGATATTCAGACATCATACCGGTTTATGTATTGGAAAATTTGGAAATATAATAAGAAAAATTGAATTCGTGCGCTTCATTGGCTTCACCGTAGACAGAGAAAGCTATAGACCTTGAGATATCTTCTGACTCATTCACACAGAAAGAGAAACACTTATTGGAAATACACGTTAAGAAACGAGACAGAGCGCTAGCATTTTTTATCCTACTCGAATGTCGGTTTTTCAAGGTCATTACAATGTTTGCGAACTAGTTCGCGAAATAAATAATGACATTCCAAAGACGTTTCGGTATTGCCAACTTTTCTCAAATCTGTGTTGCCAACATAAAATTTCAGTCTCCCACTCTAGTGAATGAATGAATGATTTTTATTTTGCTCGAATTGTGGTACACACAAGGTCATAATAATAAACGTGCTCACTCTTCACAAGCAAGTGGTATGCAAAATTGATTAATACAATGTAAACAATTTATACAATAGAAAATAAAATTATAATATATTGAGTTTTAACATTCACAAAATAAATTAAGCAATAAAACAGATTTAAGATTCACATAACATAAACTATATCTATAAGATTTTTAAATTTTTATTCATACCAAAATTTATAATTGAAATAATCGTTTATTGAATAAAAACATTCACATGATAACATTTTTTTAAATATAATATTAAATTTATTTAATGGTAAATTACTAATACTTTCAGGCAATTTATTGTAATTTTTTACAGCCATTGGATAACAGTTGTTACTATAAAGCGTTGTTCTTATGTTTGTCTCAATCTGTTTGGCAATCTACTATAAGACTACATTCATCACTAAATCGATTAAATAGCTGCATAATATGCATTTTAACTAATAAACACATTTCAAAAATGTATAAACAAGGGACCGTCAGCAAATTAATTTTTTTGAATAATGGTTTGCTAGTAGTCAAACTATCTACATTGCAGATTGCTCGCACGCATTGCTTTTGCGCAATAAATACTCTATTGAAATGGCATGAATTTCCCCACTCGATTATACCATATCTAATGACAGAACATACATAGCCGTGGTTTGCCTGTATGGCCGTATGTTCACCTGCAATGTTCACCAAACGCCATAAGGCAAAAAAATGGATTAACTTTCTTACATATCCTGCTTTATCATCTAACTTTATGCCAAGAAATATTGTTTCATCACATTTATTTATGCTATTGTTTTCGAAAGATATAATAAGTTCTTTTTAGGGTTCCGTAGCCAAATGGCAAAAAACGGAACCCATATAGATTCGTCATGTCTGTCTGTCTGTCTGTCCGTCCGTATGTCACAGCCACTTTTTTCCGAAACTATAAGAACTATACTGTTGAAACTTGGTAAGTAGATGTATTCTGTGAACCGCATTAAGATTTTCACACAAAAATAGAAAAAAAAAACAATACATTTTTGGGGTTCCCCATACTTAGAACTGAAACTCAAAATTTTTTTTCATCAAATCCTTACGTGTGGGTTATCTATGGATAGGTCTTCAAATATGATATTGAGGTTTCAAATATCATTTTTTCTAATGTGAATAGTTTGTGCGATAGACACTTCCAAAATGGTAAAATGTGTGTCCCCCCCTGTAACTTCTAAAATAAGAGAACAATAAAACTAAAAAAAATATATGATTTACCATGCAAACTTCCACTGAAAATTGGTTTGAACGAGATTTAGTAAGTAGCTTTTTTAATACGTTATAAATCGTAAATATGAAATCCCAAATCAATGGCCGTCAAAGTTAAACTAAACCTGGCCACGGGGGCAGATATGTTTGTGGGGCTATACGAAGGAGATTACAATTTTTTTTTTTTTTTTACTTCCCTACCCAAAGGCTGCCAATGGGACCCTATTTCTAAGCGTCCGCTGTCAGTCCGTCTATCTGACAGTGAGGTTCTCATGAACCGTAATAAGTAGACAGTTGAAATTTTCTATTGCCGCTATAATAACAAATAATACTTATCACGAAATAATACGATTTATTTGACGCATTATATGTGTGAACCCAGGATATTTATTATTCTAAATTTATGTCAAATTTTAAATAAGCTTTTTATAGAACTCAAATAATAATTTCCCAAAAGCCGAGTAAAAATAATTATATGGTAACACCAGTTCTATACATGTATAAAAATTGTGGCTTAAAGGTCTTAGTAACCAGGCCATAAAATCCAAAAAAAAAAAAAAAATGTATAAAAATCGTATAACTACATATAGCTCATTCTCTATCTCAAACTGACCACCACAAAACGGATTCTAGTCATATTCACTCTACGGGCTTCACCTATCGGCTTCACTCAAACAGTGAAACTCTCGGCCTACCCGCACATATTAGTGCCGTATAAAACCTACCTACCGTTAGAGTCAGTTAAAACCATGAATTTAATATAATATTAAATCCATGGTTAAAACAGCGTTAAAAATGAAACTGATCAATACATTTCATAAGACCTCCTGTATAGGTCTATTATTTTACTCTTTGCATAAGACGCTATGCGTACTAATGATGCTCTTACACGGTCGGCCGACGCGAATTCTGGCCAAGAATATTTTCACGGACGATATTAAGATGATGACGAGAAATTGACGATAGAATCGTAGGTAGATGCCAAAGAGTATTCAATCAATAACTGTAGATGCTTTCCATGCATTCGTTGAGGTATAGTCCCACAAACTTATCTGACACGGTTGCCAAAAGAGGAACTAACGATGCCAGTTCATGGATTTAATATACAAACAGGATTGAGCTCTTGGGACAAAAACGCGAGCAGAGAGAGATAACGCATACCGAGGCTGTTTATCTCATTCTAATAGGGTGACCAAACATTTTTATAACGAACAGGAAAGTTGGATTTGAGAGATAATTTGTGTCCGGTTGACACTTCTTCTTCCTAGTCGTGCACTCTTGGCAGAGTGGTCGTGGTCATTGTTAGTCCCTTTCGCGCACAATCGCTGCATTGCAAAGTTCCTCCAATTTTGTCTGTTTGTGGCGTTTTGACACTAGTTGATTTCAAATTATTGTTTGTATTACAAAAATATTAACATTGGCCCTGATTCTGTTGTTCACACCTAAACTAATTTTAATGTCACTATGTCTCTTTCTAACAAAGAACATAAGAAAAGGATGTGAGAAATTTAGTCCTGTCAAATTAGTCCAACGCTTGTTTTCAATATAATTTTAGTCGCCATCTATCGCGGTTACGCCTAAATACACGCAAAATAAGACGGCAAAGATTAATTTGACAACTTAAAATATGTTCTATCCTTTTTCAATCATGTTCGTAAGAAAGAGATGAGATGTGACTAAAATTAGTTTAGTGCGATTTACAACAGAATCGGCACCATTATGTTACTTAAAATAGTGAAATAATAATTTATAGAAAAAAGAAGAGATAAAACCATAATGAAAAACTATAGATATCGAGATACTTTTTCGCGAAAACCCATTATTTGAAACTGAACATTGTTATGTTCTATGTGGGTGTTGAATCGTGTACGCACGATTAATCAAGATATAAATTTCCAATATTAGCTGACCTCTCATTGTACAGAAATCCTATACAATGCAAGATCAGTTTATACTGGAAATGTATAGCTTGATGTGTAGCCGTGTATACCCATGTTTTTGAGAAAAGTTATGATTAATTTTTGAGTTACGTTTTGTGTCGAATCATCAAATATTACGTATGAATAGGCAAGGGTGCATGCAGAATTTCGTTCCGGGACCACGGCTTTTCCCCTTGCTCTTTTTTCAGTTTGCTCTACAGAGCTGTTATTTGGGAATTAAAATAAAGCAAAGGGAAATAAAACTCGAATGTGCTTGACAAAGTAGGTATTTATTAAAATTAAACACGGCTAAACAAAATCGTTTTATTTAGTTTCTGCCTTAGGCCAATCTCACTGCCTAAGTTTCTGAATGCATTACATTTCGCGTGGTGAATAGGTACGAATTATTAGCCAATGCTTTTACTAGTTACAGTTCGTGCGGTTCTTCATCTGTTATGCATTGGAAAGGATGCGGTGGAATAATAAGATGTTTCAATCTTGTGGTAAACATTTGTTTTAATCGCATCAAAATTGCATTTTTGCTTCATTTCTTCTTTCGATGGAAAGCTGTAACAAACATAAAAAATAATGCTATTTCAATTATGCGATACATAGGTACAAATAATTTATACAATAGGTACACATTACAACACACAATAAACATTATACTTAGTTTTAAAAAGAATTACACTAACTTTAGTGTCTTCCGTCTACAATTTTTTTTAATAAACCATGGTCAAACTACTTATGACTCACCATTGTTAGTAAATAAAATCATCGTTATTCCTTACTTGTGAAATAAAATCCCACAACCAGCACATGATTCACTTTTACATGTCTTCATACAAATTTTTTTCACCATTTTCACGATAAAAAGTATAAAAACCGTAGCTAAAACTTAAAATGCGTTTCTACAAAACAACAGAAAAAAGTCGCCATGTCGCCATGACACCACTGATATCAGATTTCAGTGCTACCAGAATAATTTTATGATAGCTACCAAACAATCATATTATTTTGATTATTTTACTTAAATACAATTATTTATTATTATGTACAGATGTAAACCTACAAAATAAAATGATTTAAAACTAGTTTAATAGCAAAAAAATATTTATACGTAATATATTTTACTTGTTGTGGTGAAATATTTTCTACCATCTTTAACATTTTTATCTTTTGGCAATTGAGGAAAAGGGACAAACGGCCTCGGTTCGGGCTATCTCTCTCGGCTCGTTTTGCCTCGGCTAAGATAACTAACAAAAGTAAACCCTAACGTGCATGACTTATGGTTTATTTTTGTATGATAAAATTTTTGGAGAGTTCAATCCTGTTTGTATATTAAATCCATGTGCCAGTTTGAGTGGAAAGTCAATCTGCCTGCAATTCACCATTGGTATAGTCTGGCATACGAAAGTAGAACCTGAAAAAGCGCGGCATATTTAAAAAACCTAGATGTGATATCACTAAGTATAGTAGGAATAAATTGTTTTGATACTTTACAAAAAAATTATATAAATATTAAGGTATGTTTGATTTTCCTAAGTAATTATTTGCATGTAAATGTGTTAAAATTTTACATAAACTCGTTATATTCTATTTTAATTTAGAATACTTTTAATTTTTTTTTTCTAGTTTATATTTATTATACCTTCGTAGAACAATATGGATAGATGTTTCAGTGATTAGCCACCGTAGAAGTTCATTTAGCATATTGTAGAACTTTAAGGTGATCGTTCGTTGTTTAGGTGGTTATGCAGCATGAAGCGGGTTTGATTTTCTTAAAGTTTTTATTGTTTTTTACCTTCGTAGAAAAATATGGCTAAATATTTTAGTGATTGGCGATCGTAGTAGTTCATTTGGCATATTGTATTATAGCCAAAACTAATGGATATCATTTTAAAATAAACTCAAGTACAAACCAATAATAATTATTTTTAATAAAAATTAACAAATTACAAAAATATCGCGAACAATGGAACGTGACGTAGCCGAATTAGAATCTACCCTCAGAACTATAGACAACCGCACCGGAGCACCTCTCGAGCAAAAGTGATTCGATTCATGTGTGTCTGTGTTGCCCCTCTTCTCGCTTCGTCCGCACATTGGCTAGTTGGTTGGGTGATTGGCTGGCTAATGGGTTGCCACAGCGCCTTCTAGTATTGGGCTAATCTCTAATAGTATTATGAATATTTTTTGTAAAAAATGAGCCATATTTGAACCGTAAAACTATTTTACTGAATGTACAAAAATAGTTCATATTAAACAAAAGGAATAATTCCAAAATATGCTAAATGAAATTCTGCGATCGCGAATAACTGAAATATTTGGCCCTTACATCATTTTCATATAGTCTGCACACTAACTTTCACATTGTCACCGTCCAAAGTCATGTTTTAGTAAAATGGTGGTTATTTAAGCTTTTCACGGACTCTTTGAGACAACTTGAAAAGTCACGATTCACATTTCATTTCACTTCACTGGTGTACATGTATGATCTTTATTGGATAAAATACCACCGATAATATGCAATAGAACCCAAAATACATTTATTTATTTATTTATTCATTGCATCACATGTGTGTAGTAAGATGTTAAACAATATGTGAAAGTTCACATGGACCCTGTAGGGCACAGCAATTATTCAGTACACACGAATTCAACACGAATTTATGAAATTTAAAATGAAAACTCAACGTCACTCTGCAAGTTCCCGCCAAAAAAGTCGACATCCACCTTAAAACTAATCGTGCTATCCTGTGATCAATGTCAGTTGACAGTTCAATGGAAGTCTATGACCCAGATTGTGGTTTTTTTTTCGCAATTATGGGGAAAAATAAAGTCTGTTTCGAATTTTTGGGGAAAGCTATTTAGACTTTGGGTTTTTTTTTGGATAGAGAGGAAAAACTGAAAATATACTTATTTCAGATGACGATACAGTCTGCAAGCTGACTATATTTAGCTTTGAAACGATACCAAATGCAGTGCAATAAGCTAAGAAAAGAAAATTATTGATAAAATCACCTCATTTTGTATAAAAGTTTGTCCTTCGGCTACATACCATGCCGGTGTATATTCCTAATATTTTTTTTGGCAAATATTCTAAAAAAAAAAAAAACTATAGGGAAATTATAATTTCAGGGTATTTGGGAAAGTTATGGAAAAGTATCGTTTTGGCGATTTATTTTAAGTAGTTGTAGTAGTTTATTCATCCATAAAAGGATAGGCAAGGTTTTTTTTCAACCATACAGCCATTTCATACGTGTAATTTTATTTATAATATCATTTTCATAGAGTCTGCACATTAACATTCACATAGTCACCGTCCAAAGTCATGGTTTAGTACAATGGTGGTAATTGTACTAAAGCTTTTCACGGACTCTTTGAGACAACTTGAAAAGTCACGATACACATAATTCATTTCATTTCACTTCACTGGTGCACATGAATGATCTTTATTGGATAAAATACCACCGATAATCTATATATGTATATAAAAATGAAACCCGTTTTCCGTTGTCACGACATAACATGAAAACGGCTTGACCGATTTGGCTTTTTTTTTTTTTTTTAGTTTTCTAATACTCTGTACAAGGTTCTTACGGAAACAAATATTAAGAAAATTGCGCAGAAACTTAGAAAAATTAAGAAAACTTAACGGTAGGGTGGCTTAGGGTAGGTTAGGTTATAGGGTAGGATATTACGCAAACGAAGTTGCGCCGGGCAGCTAGTATGCAATAAAACTCAAAATACACGAATTTATGAAAATAAAAATGAAAACACAACGTTACTCTGCAAGTTCCCACCAAAAAAGATGATTTATTTTAAGATTTGGGGGTAAGTTTTAATTCTCTCTGGAGACCCTGCAGTGTTGCCAACTAAGCTACTTTATAGCTAGCTAGATCTAGCTATTTTTTGGTGTTAGGCAGCTATAATTTTCTGAAACTTGTTGCTACTTTTTCTAGCTACTTTTCACTATTTTTGAAAGTTCGTAATAGGGCACTAGGTCTCGAAAGAAAATAAATAAACGCGACGCTATGAGTATGGGTGTGGGTCAATGGCCGAGAATTCCCAGTTTCCCATTTCTTCATTCAAACCACAGATTCAAACCTTATATTACTCCTATGTATCATATGTATGTATGTACATGTATTTTTATCAATTTAAAACGAATGCTCGCTGTTTTAATACACATTATTGTGAAAATGGGACTAAACCTATGAAAAAAACGTACGTAATTTACTAACTTTTTATAATCTCGTGTTTAATTGAATAAACATGTTTTTTTTTATTGTTATCTACCTACAAAGTAACATTTAGCTACTTCTAGCACCTTTTTTGAGTATCAAAATCTAGCAATCTTGCTACTTTTTGCCCACATGTCTAGCTACTGGCTAAAGCTAGCAGTTGGCAACACTGAGACCCTGTCTATGACAGTGACAGATTCCTTGGCGGGAAATTGAAAAAAGCGCACGCGGAAAAATTTGAAATTACATTTTGTAATTATTTTTTTATTGTGTAAAAGAATAAATTCACTTTTAATTAATACCAAAAAAATAAAATGGATGGGAATGAGGGGGGCGGGGACAACCCGCCCAACTCCTCCAAGCGGCTTCGGACTGATGAAGTGAATGATGATAGCGGTGGCGGTGAGCGTTCTGATGTACTTTATGTGCCTTATTTTAAACCTAATTATAAAAGACAGTATCCAGAAAACTCAAATAAAACAGAGTTTAAAGTTTTTGTTGAGCATATCAACCACAAAGATAGATTGGGCAACAAAAGTCCTATACAGGGTGTTGTTTTGGTCGGCGACAAGCGACCCAGGAGCGGTAGTACAAAATATATTTTCCCCAAAAATGGACTTAATTCCATTAAATACTGTACATATGATGAGAAATACCTTATTCAATTTGAAATAAAATTACCGCAAAGTACGGTTACTAGGCACGTGCACAGACTAGAGCTAGGCGCAAGCCGCCATCGCCCCACCCCTTTAGTCCCTCGTACTCCCGTTGAGTATTATGTCTACACTTTAGCTTATTACATGTTTTTCAAAAAAATTTTTTTTTTATTTTTATTATTTAAAAAAAATAAAGTATTTTTTTCATATTTTTTTTAGCACCAGTATCATTTGTATTATCGACCCTGAGTCGCTTGTCGCTGACCAAAACAACGACCTGTATATCTCAATCATATTTTCACGACGGATGTTAAAGGTGTGATGGCAATACAGCGATTGAATGCAAATAAAATAGCAGTAATGTTCAAACAATATAATACAGCAAACAACTTTCTAAATAACACTGCATTCTTAGAAAAGTACAACGTAAAGGCTTACATACCGGCTACCCAAATAGAAAAAACTGGCATCATAAGATTTGTCCCAGCAAATATCTCAAATAAGGACTTATACACTAAGTTGAGTTCCATTTACGAAATTATCTGTATACGACGATTCACAAAAAAAGTAGGACGGGACAGAGTTCCTCTGCAAACAGTCAGTATCACTTTCTTATCCAATATCTTACCTGACAATGTACAATATGATCTATTCTCATACAGGGTATTTGAATATATCCCACCGCTGCAACAATGTTACAAATGTATGAAATTTAATCACTCGGCTAAAATATGTAATGGCAAACAGAAGTGTTCGATCTGCTCTGGTGAACACTTTTACAAAGATTGTGATAAACCTAAAGAGATATGTTGCGCTAATTGCCAAGGCCCACACCTAGCAATAGCAAGAGAATGTCCCATTAAATTAAGAAAAATTGAAGAAAAGAAAAGTAAAATAACATACGCGAGTATCGCACAAACAAAGTCGATCGAATACCCTGCATTGCCATTGTCTAAGAGTCAACTTGTAAATCCCCCTGTAAATAATGTAAATATTCCAGTAAATACTGAAAAGAAAAATGTTAAAAAAAATGTTAATAACAAGCCTGCTGCACAGGCGCTGAACCCACAAGATCACCCTATGGACTTCATTGCCCAGGTTATAGCTAATAAAGAAGTACGAGCGGCCCTAGTAAAAACATTGGTAGAGATTGGTAATAAGTCTGATCCCACCCCAATTACTTCATTATTCATTGAAGAAATATTAGTTAAAAATTTATCCCCATAATGGATTTAAGTCCCCCTAAAACGTCCCAATTACGGATTGCGCAGTTTAACATCCAAAGTGCCAATAGTAAAAAGCCCTTATTAACTAAGTTTATGCTAGAACAAAATATTGATGTATGCTTGCTTAATGAAACTTGGTTTAAAGACCATCACAATTTTAGAATCCCCGGTTATAATCTCCATTCCAGAACATCTAAGAATCCTCACAATGGTGTAGCAATATTAATTAAACCAGAGACTAAATATAATATTTTAAACACAACATTCTATGAGGACATTCAAACTATAGCTATGTCAATATCTACCGAGCGTGGCAGTGTGACTATACTCTGCGTATATTGTCCTCCTTCCAGTGGGCACATAAGATTGCATAGACTGCGCAATATAATTCGAGACCTACCTAAACCTATTTTTATAAGTGGTGATTTTAATGCTCACCATATTGCATTTGGTTGCCTATCTACTAAGGGCCGCGGACAAGATTTATATGATGTTATAGATGAGTGTGATTTGTGCATCTTAAATGATGGCAGTTTCACTACAGTGAACCGTCCTAGAACCAACGCTTCAGCCATTGACGTCACCTTTGCTAGCGCATGCTTAGCACCGTTATGCGAGTGGTCTGTACATGATGATTGTATGGGAAGTTACCATTATCCAACTATAACCGAAATATCCCTATCCATACAAAAATACCAAATTAACCCTCCCATTGATAAATTTTTGTACAAAAGAGCTGATTGGCGCCAATATAATGAACTTTCAAAAAATGCGTTTGGCGATTTTACAATTAATCAAGTAGACCCACTCTCTTCCTATACCGATTTTTGTATACGTCTTGAGTCCCTTATGCAAATAGTTGTTCCAAAGTTCACTAAGTCTGCCCACTTTGCTAGCAGACCTCCAGCACCTTGGTGGAATGAGGTTTGCGAACAAAGTGTAATAGCATCCTATAATGCTTTGAAACTTTACAGAAGTGATTCTACAATAGATAACTATATAAATTATAAGAGACTTGATGCATTAAAAAGAGAACCATTTCTGAGCAGAAGTCAACTGGATGGAATGATTTGTGCAATACTTTTAATAGAACTACCCCTATAAGCAAAATATGGAACATGATTAAGATTTTTAAGGGTGTTAAGTCTAGCATTAGATCCCATAAAGATGAGTTCATACCTACCTTTTTAGATAAACTGTCTGATAATAGTGGTTTAAAAGAGACTAGTAACTTAATCAACTATTTTAACAGTAACAATAATAATAGCAATTCAAAATTTTTATTGGAACCATTTACATGGAATGAATTCACATCAAGTCTACAATCTAGGCGTAACTCAAGTCCAGGTCTAGATAACTTTCCATATATTGTAATTAAAGAACTCCATACATCTGTTCAGCACCTCTTTCTTGACATTCTTAATGCTTTATGGCTCAAACAAATTATCCCTGAATCATGGAAAACACAGTGTGTTATCCCAATACTGAAGCCTGATAAATCTCCAGAACAGTCCAGTTCGTATCGTCCTATATCTTTGTCCTCATGTCTCGGTAAACTATTCGAAAATATGATTAAAGTCCGTCTGGACTGGTTTGTAGAGGCTAATGGTATCATCCCACATGTGCAGTATGGTTTCCGTCGTGGGCGTAGTTGCGCTGACAGCTTCATGTCACTCATCTCAGACCTGAAACGTGCAAATAATTTAAAATCACACACTGTTTGTGTATTTTTAGATGTCCAAGGAGCTTTTGATAATGTCGACCCAGGTATCTTGGTCAACATTATGTCTGATGTGGGTATACCTGGTCTACTATGTCAGTGGATCTATAATTATTTAAATGATAGAACCTTATATGTTAAGTATAATAACATCTTACATGGTCCTAGAAGTGCATCGAAAGGCACAATGCAAGGCGCCACTCTTTCACCATTACTATATAATTTGTACACATGTGAAATATGTAAATTTGTAAATACTAGTGAAGTATATATTTTGCAATTCGCAGATGACATTGTTTTGTATAGTAGCAGTCAGAACTTGCAAGTTGCTATAGATAATATGAATAGAGCATTAAATCAGTTGAGTCTATACTATAATGATAGATTACGTTTAAAGATCAATGCTACAAAAAGCAGTTTAATGATTTTTGGTGATGATGATCCATCTAGTGTTATTTCGTATTGTGGAGAATCTATAAACAGAGTACATTCAAAGAAATTCTTAGGAATCATCATAGACCAAAAACTGACTTTCGAAGAACATGTTCGGTATATTTCTAAAAATGCTTTAAGAGCTATTAACATAATAAGATGTCTGGCTGGAGTGTCATGGGGTGCTGACCCCAAAATATTGTCTATTCTATATAAAGCTATTGTGAGAAGTCATTTTGACTATAGTTCTTTGGCATATATGAATAGCTACCATGCCAAAAAATTAGATATCCTGCAGAATAAATCTCTGAGAATAATATCGGGTGCAATGTGCTCAACTCCCATAAGGGCCATGGAAGTAGAGACTAAAATTATGCCACTGATCTTGAGACGTCTCCTACTTGCCGAACGGTATTGCCTTAAACTACTGTACTCTGATAACATGCAAATTATTAACAAGATTATACCTTGTAGAATCAATGTGTCAGGTCCTTTAGCAACTGGTGAGAGCCTCCTTATTGGTAACTCCCCAATGTTGTATCACATTTTTCTGGAAATTGAAAACAACAGCTATAAACTCAAAAAACAGTGCCCTTGGCCCTGCTATTCTTCCCAGTTCAAAAGCATAATGCACCCAATTACAGTAATAGATTCAATTACAAATAATTCAGAGATGTTGCAATTTTTATCAGAAAATAATTACTACACTTTATATACAGATGGTAGTAAGGGTAAGGATTATGTGCGCTGTGCTGTGTATGATCCTCAAAAAAATTCTTCTCAGAGTTTTCTTTTGCAGAATGTTTGTACAATATTCACCGCAGAAGCCTATGCAGTATATCAGGCTCTTCTGCAAATTGGAAATGTAGATAATTGTAAATATTTTCTAATTGTAACAGATTCTTTAAGTTTTATAAGAGGATTGAGCTATTTAAAGATTCACTTTAAAACTAATTTCATTCTGTACATAATTAAAGAATTGTTATACAAATATTATCATACAGGGAAACTAATTTCATTTATGTGGGTGCCCTCTCATAGAGGAATCACTGGAAATGAAATGGCCGACAAAGCCGCTTACGGAGGAGTAAATGCACTCGATGTCTCCGATACTATGTATGTACCTATGACTGATTATTTGAGTAATGTAAGGCTAGCTATAAGTATGTTATGGGAGCAAATGTGGAAGAAAGACCAAGAAACGAAAGGACGGTGGTACGGTAGCATTCAAGAAAACTTACCAGTAAAGCCATGGTATGATAGCCTGCAAAGAGCCAGTCGTGATTTTATTACCACCATAAACCGACTACGTTATGGACATAATAAAGCACCATCACACCTAGCAAAGTTAAATATAATTCAAAGCAATGTCTGTACATTTTGCGGAGTTGAAGAAGGAACAGTGGACCACATTATATTCAGCTGTCAAAAGTTCCTTATTGACAGATTGGTACTCGCGAGTGAACTAAGTGAAGTGTGGCAAAATAATTATAGTGATTTTTCTTCCCGCCCGCCGCCGCTTAAAGAACTATTAAAAGACATTAAAACTTATAAACCAATATTTAAATACATTAAAAATACGGTGGTAAAATTATAAAACTGAAAATACAAAATCTGAAAAGTGGTTCCGGAATAATAAAGTCGTGGCTTAAAGGTCTTAGTAACCAGGCCATAAAATCCCAAAAAAAAAAAAAAATATGACAGTGACAGACAACAAAACAAAACGTCAAGACGAGAAAAAAAGGTAGAATTAAATTTATTAGGCTCAGATTTTATTATATTTGTGTTATTTTATACAATTAAATGAAAAGCTTTCCGCAAATAAATTTATCAGACAAAAATTACCTAATTAAATGTAAAGGCTTTTTAGTATCATCTCGAAGAATTAACTAACTGGAGTTTGATGTGATAGTCACAACACATTTGTTTAGTTCCTTCCTAGTCGGTGTCTTACATGTTGTATTGCGATTTTGTGTTTAGTTTTTGTTAATTTTTTACCCGCAGCACTCCACACGCTGTGCGGCATGGTACGTTTTTTCTCTTTGTTTTACTTTTCTTTTATTCTTATATTATTGTAAATATATAGGTACTACGCAAGCAGGTATGTAATGTACAAAAATCTATAAATAAGACTGATTCATATAATTGAAATCCAGCATTTTCATTACAAAATTAACTAATAGGAACTGATTAGAAGATTTGTTGATGCTTTTTATTAATATCTATTTAATATATTATTATAAAGAAATTATTTCATAAGCTGATGTGTTTATTTCAGTTCACTCATTCTAATAATAATTAGAAATTACATGTATTATATTTATATAACTTATTTTTGATATATTTATAATTTATTTTTGTTTATGTAAATAATCATTGATAGGAATGTACATTGACGCCCATCGATTTAAGGGGGAGAGGGGGGGGAGGTCTAGAACCCCCCCTGTGAAGGAAAAGTTGTGCCCCCTCCCCTTTTTGAGATATGATACGATTCATATGATTTTAATTTTTCACAAAAATGTCGAATTTTCTTGTGCTAACATCGGATTATTGGGAGAATATTCCTAAAAATGGGGGAAGTTTACTCCAAATTTTGACCCCCCCCCCTCCATTTCTCGGTGTCTGGTGGTCTTAGTGGTCTAGGAGAGGAGAAAAAGGTTCATGCACCTTTTGGGTCTGAGGTTAGGTCAATTGGGGGGGGGGGGGGGGCGGGGGTCAATTGCTGCTTGGACCTGTGGATCCTTTTTATTTTGCATAAACTTCTATCTAACACGGTATTTACAAAGTTCAGACCTAACCTAACCAATCAGTTTGTTTTTTATTATCCTTTTTAATGTGCATAAACTTGTAACTAGCGCTCGCTGGCTATTACGTTCGGTTTCACTATGTTGGTACACACTATTTACATGTTTTTGGTAAAAGTACTAATTTAAAGTAGATAATTATAAGTAAAATGATAAAAATTTACATAAAAAATATCTAAGTAAATAGGTATGATTTTTTTTTATGTAATCAAAGACTTAATTTTTTTTTATACATTTTAGTGTTGCTTACATGAAACGAAATGTGACAGTGGTGTGTCAAAATGACAAAATGCATAATATTGCATAGTTTTTCACGATTTTGTTTTTTTTTATTTTTCATAAACCAGTTGCTTCCGCAATTTGAAACTTTGTGTAGAGCCATCTAATAATATGACCTTCCTGTAAAAAAAAAATTACTCCCAAATCGTTGGGCGTCAATGTACAACTTAGCATAATCATTTCCAAATGGTTTTGTCTGAATATAATTACAGTATGTAATAATTAAAGAATCGCTATCATAATATTCTTTTTCTTTTAGAAACTAGTCATGTATAGAAAATATTCAGCCTTTTTAATATTTTAGGCTAGCGATAACAAGATGGTGGCACCCAGTAAAACTGCGCTCCCACCAAGCAGTGATGAAAATGTTGATGTGCTGTCTATGATATACAGGTTCTTCAAAAAGGTATGGCAATAAATATTTTTTTTAGTACATTCACCCGAAGAGGGGTCCAGGCGGCATGTTTACTGGACTAACATTATCCACAATCACTAATATTCATACAATTGTACATGCAAATGGAATACTAAAGGCTTTTTTATTTTTATTTATTTATTTAACATCAGGTAATTTAGTGGGCCAAAAAAGAAGAAAAAAGCAAAGATATTGAGGATTAGTTTTACAACACTCACAAAATTAGTTTGAGTATCCTATATTTGTTATGAATGCATTATTCAAGCACTGAGAGCTTTACTTGTGAGTCAGTATTGACCTTGAGCAGGTTAGTGTGCTCTCTGAGTCATAAGATGGGGATTTGACCTTCATTTGTTATTAGTTCCTGTTTTGGTAACACTTAATTTGAAAATGTTATCATTGATACATTTTTTAATGTGCCTAACTAACCTCACGAGTTTACAAACAATTATTTTTAATTACAGCAACAAGTATCATTGACCTTGACCAAATTCAAATATTCTTAGTCTATTTATTAAATACTAGCGGACTATGCGCGGTTTCACCTGCATTCCCGAGGGATCATATGTTTTCCCGGGATAAAAGTATCCTATGTGTTAATCCAGAACACATTCCATTTGTGTGCCTCATCATCATGAGTTTTTGCGTGAAAGAGTTTTGTAACAAACATCCATACATACAAACTTTTGCGTTTATAATACATATTAGTAAGGATTTCATCCTGTTTATGTGGATATACCCACAACTTTATTATTTAACTAAGAGGATAACATCCTAATATTTTACTGCATTAATCAGGATATTAATCATTAAAAGTTTCCTTATTTCCCCAACCAAATAAGTTTTATGTTACAATTTTATTCATTTTAATGAATAAGAAAACTTAATTCAACTCTACAAAAATGTGTGAACAATCTTTACCTTAAAAAATTTATAAAAAGTAAATGAGACTTTGATGTGTTAAGCACCACTTATCAGTAATGGGAGGCTTACCTCATTCCCTGGCAAGGTTTACTCATAGATATACACATCTACATAATTACGAGCGCGGCGCAACGGACACATTGAATGCTAATGTTAACAGTTAGCATGATAACAGTGACATCATACAAGCTAAATATATTTCCCTCAGGACAGGAAATGTATATTTTATTGATGGTTTATGCTGAAATACTTATTCTTATTATTATGTAACTATCAGGGTAAAAAGTTAGGTAAAATAAAACTCCGATCTATATTATGCAGAATCTATATTATTTAAAACACTGTTATCCACTTCTAATTTATTTGTAATTCATTCTGTATGCTTTATAAAGTGTGTGATTAGGAATTGTTAATATTTTGTCTCATTTGATAAGTATTAAGTAAAGTTGTAAATACAATTAACTTATTGGATTAGTAAAACAAACTGATATGGTTATCAAAATACATTCTCTGTTTATCGGTTATATGAACGCAATCAATTACCCAACAATTAATCAGTATTATAAAGTAATATGATAAGGGATATAATCAAATTTTATTATATTAGTAACTAGTTTATTGCGATATTTCAGATGGATTTTTTCTACGCTTTGCATACATTGTTGCAGGTGTCAATAGTGGGTGTGGTGTATTTGGTAGGTTACATGCAATGGAGTGTGGCGTGGCTGATCGGGCCCGTTGTACTGTCTGTGCTCCGCGACCAGTGGCGGAAAGAGAGCGAGTACAGACGTAACCTGGCCAAGTTCGCTGCACTCTCGTCTGAGAAAGATGTGGTGCTCGCTAAATTGGATGATCTTCCCGCGTGGGTAAGTATTGTGAATCTTTTTAATATAGCTATATAAGGTTCATGATGGTCATTTCCGTACTTTATATTATAGTACCGTTCAAATAAAAAAAAGTCAATTAATGCATATTTAAAATTTTGCAGGTTTTCTTTCCTGATGTGGAACGGGCAGAATGGCTAAACAGAGTAAGTATCTTTAGTTTGCCCTAGAATACTTTATTTTATAAAATGGCTAATCTATTGTATGTTGACTTATCGCTAAAATCGTATGTATGTGGGCAGAGTTGCTAGTAATTGCATAGTTGAGTGTACTATAGTTATTTCCAACCAGCACTGCAATTGAATGATTGATGTACCTTTTATATATTGCTTCCTACACTTTCAACTGATTCTCAAGTGTTCTCTGTACAAACACTTTAAGAAGTACTTATGTATAAGTTTAATCAAGAACTATAATATATATTTATGTTTAGCTTTACCTTATTATTTATGCCTTATTCCAACTATTATCATATTTTTTGAAGACAATTTTATAGACATTCATTACAATATGAAAAAAAACCGACCTCAAGATGATTAAGAAATGACCTATCATTAAATTTTAAAATGCTTCACTGTTTATAGATTCTTCTTCAAGTGTGGCCGAATGTGAACAGCTACGCCAAGAATCTGTTGAAAGACTCCATAGAGCCAGCGGTAGCGGAAAGCTTGGCTAATTATAAACTGAGCGGTTTTAAATTCGAGCGAATGATCCTCGGCACTATTGTGAGTATGAGATTATGATATATGCATTAATATCACTCCCCAATATAAATGCATTGAATTCTCTTTCGGTAAAATATGCCGTTAACTATACATCGTCGCTTCGACTATACTTTAAACCTATCTTCTAACATAATTACAGAATTGTAAAGTATGTTCGAGTCATTGTTTTATCACCTTCATTTGATTACTTTTTTCTTTGATATCTAACAAACACAGTCCGTTAAGGTTAATAGCGCCATATTGTTTTATGGGCGCATTAAAGTGAATACTGTTATTGTTTCCCAGGCGCCTCGTGTTGGCGGCGTCAAAGTGTACGATAAGAATCTCTCTAGGAATGAAATCATCATGGATGTTGATTTGTTGTGAGTTTTTCTTTATCAAACTTAACACTTTATTGTTGACTATAGTGTAGTTAACATTTTAATTGTTCAACAGTTACGCAGGTGACTGTGATATCTCGTTCGTTGTCCAACGGATTAGAGGAGGCATCAAAGATCTTCAGGTACCAGATCAAAATTATCCATAACTTAAGTTATTAATAAACTAATTCACCTTCTTTCAAGTTCCCAATATAATATAGGATTCCCATATTTAATTTCATTAATAGGGATGTTACCTGGGTAAAAAAATATTAATTCTAATTAGACCGAGGACCTAATTTTCAAATTTAGGATTATCAAAAAATATCGGACACGTATTTTCTGCTTTACCAAATCATATAAAATTTACAAAGATAAATATAAGCGCGTCAAAGTTCGGGAGTTTGTGACATCACTTATTAAAAACATTCAACACGTGACGTCACGCGAAACTTCAACACATCATATAAGAAAAAATGACGGACTAATAGATAAATGACGGACTAATAGAATTTTTCTGGAACCTATACAACATAACTGTGAAGTTAACTGAAAGCCAAAAATATACTACAATATGTTACCGCGAGAAAGACTCACCAAATGTGATATTCCAAGTACTGTGTCTTTTTAGATCCACGGCATGGTGCGCATAGTGATGAAGCCCCTAATCACAAAGATCCCTTTGGTGGGTGGTATGCAGATATTCTTCCTTAACAACCCGTCTATTGACTTCAACTTGGTGGGTGCTGCTGATGTTCTCGATATGCCAGGATTAAGGTACTAATAAGCCGTGTTTTATACACCAGCTCATTGATGTCATTCTCATTTTTAGGGTTCCGTACACAAAGAGTGCCAACGGGAACCTAAGCCTGCGCCGTCCGTCTATCAGTGGGCTGTATCCATCGAGGAACACATCCCTTTAGAGTAGTAATACAGAGCAATCCGATTCCGAAACTAGTCTGTGATTTGTCACTGATTTTGAATAGTATGGACCAATCACTGCATCGTGTGTTCTTGACTTGGCCAATCAGAGTGCATGTGTCCTTGACTTAGCCAATCAGAGCGCATTGTCCATGGTTTAATTTGGCCCCATTAGGGCCCCTTATGATCGGACAATCGTGTATATTTTTTTTAGTAAACCCCAACGGCCTTACTCATAAACGCTATTTAACTAAATCTACTGAATAAATGCTCAAATAAATAACGTCACCTTGCTGTCATTGTCAAACAATTTGACGTTATTTAGGTGACCACTTAATCAGCTTATTAGTTAAATAACGTTTTATGAGTAAGTGGGCAAATATGTACACACATACCAGTATAATATAAAATCATTTAATAATAAATTACACCTTTTATTTCCAGTGATATCTTGCGCCGATGCATCGTCGAACAAATTGCTAAAATGATGGTTCTACCCAACAAGTTGCCGATCAAGTTGAGTGATGAAATACCCACCGTAGATCTGCGCATGCCCGAACCTGAGGTAAAATCATATAATTCAGACTGAAATACGAAGTTATTGTGGGTTTTATTATGATCAAACTTAAATACATTTTATGTAGCCATATTTTTTAATTAATGTTATTATATTTCAGGGCGTGCTTCGTATACATCTTGTCCAAGCTCAGAATCTCATGAAGAAAGATGTGTCCATGATTGGTAAGTTTGATATGCAATCAATTTTACTGTCATGTTTAATGTCTCCATGGATTCTCAGGGCCCATGAACATATTGCTTAGTTATGGGTTAAAATAGGTGGCTATATATTTTTATATTATGGATAGCCCGTCTCTCAACATGGTACGTGTTGATGTTGTCGAAGGTGGTAAGCACACATAGTCCACTAGGGAACTGGCTCTCATGTGCAGCTGCAAAGTTTTTTTTTTGTAAAATAAACTCAGTTGTATATCCACCAATTTGTCGCAGTAACATAGTAACATTTGCTGTGCTTCTAAGAGAGATAATGAATAGTTTTTATAACCAGTTGAAGAGGCCTTAAAGAGATGTTGAACATATTTTAAGTGGTACGCAGCAGTACTTTTATGTGGCGCTATTTATATTTGTACAGGTAAGGGTAAGTCGGACCCGTACGCAATAATAACAGTGGGCGCTCAACAGTGGAAGACCAAGCACATCGACAACGACGTCAACCCTCGCTGGGACTACTGGTGCGAGGTGAGACAAAACATCTCTCTGTCTTTTTCCTCTTTTTTTATTACCTTTTAAGCACCGGTTAAAGTTACCTTACCCGTAAACTCTTTTTTATTTAATCGTAGACTTTTAACTATAGTTTACTTAGAGAGCACATTTTTTATTAAAAATGTTTTTACTTGTAGAAATGTATGCTTTAATTAATTAATCTGGTTTTTGGACGAATTTGGTAAGTTATGTTTGAATTGTGGGCTCATTTCTGATACGAATAAAATGTTACGTGAAATTCGGCATCTGCACGTATCATTTACATACATTCAAAATGTCTCATTGTGACGAGAAATGTCATGTACTATCACAAAATTTGGAATGTTTCGTATCTTGTTTGCACCAATTGAAATAGCAAGATAATAGTGCTCATTCTATTGTTTACAAGTAAACTAATTTAGTCTCACTATATACGGTTACGTCTATTTACCCGCAAATGAAAACGGCAAAGAATTATTTCACAGCTTCAAATATGTTCCTTCCTCAATTATTTCCTTTATCAATAATGTTTGTCAGAGTGAACATGTGATTAAAATTAGTTGAGTGCGATTTACAAACTGAATCGGAAAGAAATATAGTGAGACTAAATTAGTTTAGTCGTAATCAACAGAATCAGCACCAATGTTAGACTAATTATTAACCCTGTAGACAACTGTGTAAGATTTTGGGTTATCATAATAGCAAAGAGATTTCATTATGGCGAGATACCAGCCCTCAGTTTGAAGGTTCACAATTATAACAAAAAATATGTAGAGTGTAGCATTGTTATTAACAAATTGGGAAAGATATATTGGACTGACAAGCGAGACAATACTTAGTTAATATAGTAGTAATTCGAGAGATCCAGAAATAATTTATCTAAGTTGCAGCTTATCGGTCTAAAAACTTGTCTTGCTATTACAATAAAATGATCAGGAATGAGCATGGGCGAGCGACATCAACAACGTTACGGCACTTTTATACGAAGTATGTTTACGATTTATTTGTCTAACACTTTTTGTTTCAAATTAATAGTTGTGCTTGGCATTTTTCTTATTTTATCTACTTGTAATTTATGTATAGTGTTATATCAGTATTGAATGAGATATATATTCAGATAGTTAACTACTGGTAGTGGTAACCATAGATAGACATGGTTTACACATTCAGTCGTTGTAATTACGGGCCATCGAGGAAAAATCCCTTAAGAGTGCAATCCAATTCCGCCACTAGTCAGTGATTTTGCACGGATTTTAAGGACCAATCACTGCTATAGAGAATATGAAAAGTATCTTTGTTAAAATAAGCACATAATTGTTTACTTAATTGTCAGAATAATTATCTCTTTGGTATGCTATAATTTTATTCTAAAAGTGGTAAACAAACTTCAGATTATTTTTTAAGTATAATTTTATCGTATTTAGTCATTTCTACTTTATCTTTATACCATATAATTTTTGACAGTTACTAAACTGCATTGTTATTGACTGTTAAAAAAATAATATTGAATTATGTAAGTATCACAGAATTGGCTTACCGAATGATTTTTTCTAAATTATCTTTTTCCTTATTGAATTAATTGTATTTGAATAACATTTGGTTGATTTTATCTTAATTCCATAACATAACATGATATTATAATTCAATAACATTTTAGCTTTTTGTGATAACTAAAAAACGCTTTGCGGTTCAATTCGTGAACTAAGAGTAAGTGGCGGTGAATAAGATTTTGTTTTCCTTACTTATGTTTGTCGCGCGCATACAGGCGCGTATAATGCAATCATTGGGCCAAGCGTTGGAGATAGAGGTGTTCGACCGCGACGAGGGGACCGATGACGACAAGCTCGGAAGGTGAGTGCGCGCTGCATTGCGGCTCGTGGTAGGGGGGCTCATACACATCGGTGGTTGAACACGCATCACGCATGATACACGTAGGCAGATGTAGAATTTATATGTACCTGAAAGTCACAGTGAAATACCCATACCAAGGTTTTTAAATTGCATGTGAATTTGTTCAAAAATCTTGTTTGGGGATAAGGTTTATCTGTGAACTTCACGATTTCTGAGTAGTAATATTAACTAATCATTAACTCATTTTACCTTGAAATGTAAGGGTGTTTTTTTTACATTTGGTGAATCGCTATATGAAAATATATGAAAACGTAAGTTTAAACACCCATTCATTTCTAGCTACTTACGCTTTTATGCATGGTTAATGGGTAGATTGTATTTGCACTTAATTATTTTTAATTAGATCATCGGTGATTGCAGGTGGAGGTAAGTGGTACCATAGACTTATACACAATTCTTTCAATTTTTCTATTAGTAAAACTTATCATGAAATCTTACCTTTCTATAACTTTTTCTGAATATTTTTTTCTTTTCAATGATATTTTCTAGTTCGTTGGAATATCCTTATATTCTGATATAATAAACATTTATTTTAAATGTTATTAAATAATCTAAAGGCTGAACGAAAGAGACATGATAACTTCTGATTTTGTAGAGCGTTGTCTCTTTCTAATGCCTGTAGTTCGTATATTTACATCCGATTACTATTACTGTGCGGGAGTGAAACCGATACATCAGCGATCTTTGTATCTAAAATTTTATAACTAATAACATAGGTATGATTCCCCACCCTCTTGAGATTAAAAAGAAAACTAATCATGTCGATAAATTATGTATTTGTCCCAAGGCGATAATAAGTTCGCGGAAGAGTCAGGTGGTGCAGTTCGAGCTGTGGGACTGGGACCCGGGGATGGGCATTCAGAACGATGATTTTCTCGGCAGGTCCGTCTCAGACGCTAGTGCTTTGTCACGATAGCGACATCACATTGAAGTGTTTTATTTTTTCTTTGTTTTTGCATAGTGATTCTTAGTATCACCTTGAATTTAAAAGTATTTGCTTTACCATAAGTTCTACATTCGACTTACACTTAATGTGCTAGGATAGAAATATTAATGTTGATGATTTTTTGATGTAAAGTCACTAAAATGGAATAAATGAGTGTCATCCATAAAAGCATGCTAATTAAAATAAAATACTGTCATCAAATCATGCTTATGTAGTTCCCAGTTTCAGAAGTTCTAATACGCTTCCTGGTGGTATTAAGTGTCATTTTGTTTTCAAAAAGGTTTCTAATTTATTTTTTGGTGTTCTATTTTTCATTGCTAATAAATTATATATGCGTGAATTTGTTGAATTTTGTACTAGATTTAATCGGGTTAAACTTGTGTACACTTGTGTAGTTTGGCGATTAAAAGGGGATATTATATGTATTAAATTATATATATTATTCATTATTGCTAGCGTAGGCATATCCAACTAATAGAATATCTTTCTAATATTATTTACTAATAAAATTTACTTACAATACAAGCAGCTTATTATGGACAAATCGTACTAAGACACAATGTACATACAATTATAACGCTACTAAATGATATAACGTCTCTTATAACAGCTTTATATGTGAAGTGTGTTGTGTTTGTAATATGGTGGGTTGTGACAGTCAATGCTTCGAAGCAGCGCGACGCGCGCAGTGGTGAAGCTATACGACTGGGACCGGGCAGGCCGGGACGAACACCTCGGCAGGTCTGTCGCTGCCATAAAGCACGACTATGTAAATGCCTATGGACTATGCTGTACTTGTCTATCAATGTAAAATAACGTTTATGACCACCACACAAGGCTCAACTTCACGCTTAAAGTCGCCATTGATCGCGACCACAGAACAATCACTGCTAGATGTTTCGATTGACTGTCACTGTTCGTCTAGCTAACACAATTCGTAGTGTCAATACTATTGGGTACAATAATCATATTATCACACGCAGTTTGAATTCACATAATAATATTAACATTGCCTCAGATGAATTCGTCAAAATAAGTTGACTAAATAATAAATCGGTGCTTATATCAGTCATACTCTGAATATTTCATGCATACGAAAATCTAACTGAGAATTATATCATGCTAATTCAGATAGGATTAAATACAAAATGACGCACGGTAATAAACACATTAAGATCAAGCTAATAATAACCCGTCATAAGCAAATACATAGGTATGTAGTGCTCATAACATCGGCTTTGCTTTCACTAACTCAACTACATGTGTACTAACTCATATACAAAACAAGCTAATTAGCACTCCAAAAAGGTATAAACTGATGAAATTAGATTAATTTTAATTTCAGATGCTCCCTCGATATCTCGCAAGTTGTACGTTTTGGTCGCCTTGATACGGTAAGTTATCCAAACATTTCTAGCAAAAGTAGTTAATCTACTAGTTCACCATTTTACAAAATGATGTTATTTTTTTATACCTTTAGTGTTTGAATAAACTGACCCCTTAAGAACGAAGCTAAAGCAATCGAAATAATTAATTCCATTAGAAATATTGATTTAGCTTCCTTATTAGTCACCCTGAAACATTGTTTACAGTGGCAAACACTTCAACAAGCGAAACATGGTAAAGTGCACTTGCGACTATCCTGGCACCGTCTTACTTCTGATGTCACTGAATTAAGTCGCGTAAGTACTTCTTCAATGTGTATAAAAACGATATAGATAAGCAATAAACATAAATACATTCATTTAATGACATTGTTATTTTATGTTTTCAGGCTTTGACTGAGACGATACTAATAAAAACTGGAGATCTTAGCTCCGCTGTTTTATCTGTCTATATTGATTCTTGCAAGAAATTACCTGTAAGTATTCAACGTCATATCGAACATTATGATTAAGTACCTATACAATTTTCTTGTGTACAAAAATGCACTTTATAACCATGCAAATAATGTCCAAATTAGAATGCCCGAGCTCAGGCGAGGCCCGACCCTTACTTGACTGTGACAGTGGGCAAGAAGACTGAGAATTCAGCAGTGCAAATGAGAACTGACGATCCCGTCTACGAGATTGGTTACTCGTTCCTTGTTCAGAATCCAGAAATCGACAACTTGGAAATTAAGGTACGAAGAAAATTTGTCAATGGTGTTTTATACTCTATCAGGCTTCTTGGTTTTAATATGATGGTAGCTTATGGAATTGTCTTGTTCTGTCATGACCTGTGTAATACACCAAGCTACCAATTCAAATAATCAACCTGTAATGACGTCGTTTTTATAAGATTTGATCTATTTATTCCTCAAACAATTTTAAAGGCCTTGGATCAGAAGACCGGTCTCCAGCTCGGAATGCTGACCTACAGCATATCGTCACTGCTGAAGGAAAAAGACCTCACCATGCTGACTCAGCCACTCATGTTGCAAAAATCTGGACCAGAGTCCAAGATCATCTTGTCGCTGCAGCTGAAGGTAAGTGAGAGGTCATGAAAATCGATGATGAATGTCTGAAAACTTCGCTATAATGGACATTATTTTTTGCGAACAGTTAAATCAGAACGGTAATGAAGTAACTTCTGTATCCTTCACTTGTTTCATAATATTGTGATGTGTTGCAGATATTAAAGGAGGCAATAAAGGAAGAAGAAATCGAAGAAGAGCCCTGTGAATATCCAATTCTCGTGCCTACTCCAGTACCTGCGGCCGCGCCCGCGCCCACGCCTGCCCCGGCCGCGGCCGCGGTGGTGCCGTCCGCGCCTCCTGTCGCCACTGAATCTACGGATGGAAAAGCACCAGAACCGGTGACACTCCAAAATGATCAAGGTGCTTACATATTAAACTACTTACATACATACTTTTTACTCCCTCAATTAATATCCTGGGACATTCCTCACCCACGGCTATCTGATCCCAAACTATGCACAGCTTGTACTGTGGATAAAAAATATAATTACACCCATTCTCAGAACATACAGATATGTACATGCACACAAACAAATGCATGACCTGTGTGTGTGTGTGTGGGAATCGAACCCACGACCCGCTGCGCCATAGGTGGAATCTTCTAACCGCACCAACTGGCCCATCGAAAGTTTACCTTTGCAAAAAGAAATTATGATATAAATAAACCAAACCCAAGAATTATCAGATGGTTTCTTTAAACTTCAATTCGCATTTTACGTTACGTACTTTTATTTTGATGCAATCTGAAATGTAAATTAGACTTTTTATTATTCTCGTAGTTCAACAACCCGTTACTCCCGACTTGAAAAATATCGAAGACCATATTGCAGATACCGCTTCACTACATTCTGATGTTGTTGAACATATTGAAAAGGAATTTGGTAAGTTTTTATTGGTGAACATTACAGTTAAGTTATAATGTAGTACTTTCTTTGTACGAAGGCACGATGCCAACGGTAAACGAGGAGTGAAAACATGTTGGTGCTCTCCTTTACCTGTTCCGAGTATTAAAGTTTATTTTGCCATTTTGGTATGAAATTCGAAAAAGTATTTGATTACTGTATGGTTAATGAAACATTGCCAGTTTGTTTGATCTACCATCCTACTTCCTACACATATTAAAAATTCTAAAGTTTGTGTGTGTTTGTTACCACTTAGCTCCGTAACAGTTATAAGGACTTGGGTAAAAAAAATAGTAATTCGATCTTATTAATTTCTCTTTAGATGCGCCACAAAATTATCAAGTACCTGTAAAAAGCGGGTCCTCGCCGAAACTCATCCACAGAACCTCGTCACTAACAACGTAAGTTTAATACACGCATTAGTTACATGTTGTCATGCTTATTTTGTTTACTTATGTGTTGTGTTCAACTTCTTGAAAGGGAACTGGCTCACAAGTGAGTAAGAACGCACTGTTTGGTGCTTGGCAACAGATTTTCTACTTGGTAGTCAGGTGGGTACTACAAAGTACCCTATAACCCTACCATCGAGGTATGGTTTCTTCACTTAATTTTAATTCACTGAATGCTGAAGTTCACTGTAGGATTCGAACCCATGACCTTCACTAAGACTTACTAGGTCTCTATGACTGATTACCCCTTTCAAAGTCAAAGCCATGTATTCAATTTAGCCATTTAGGCCCTAGTAGGGCACTTATGAAGGTCAAAGCTTCTGAAGTTGCCACCAGTTCGCAATTCGGCCTTATACCCGACTTAAAAAAAATAAGGTTATTTCATTAATAATAAATTAAACAATGCTATATTTGTTGCAGTTCTGCAGGTGAAGCTGGGCTTGGACGTATTTTATTCTCGCTTCGCTACAGCATGCAAAATCAAACATTATTCGTTGTAGTGCACAAGATTATGTAAGTACCTACAATAGTAAGGTTTGGCGAGGGCTTGCGTCCACGACTTTTGCGGCGATCCAGAATCGCATCTGCATAGATAAAAACGCGCAATTCGGGCGACATTGGAGGAAAGAAAGGGTGGCGGATGTATTAACGTCTCGTCCTGGGTCGCGACTGTTTCGCTGCAAAATATCTTCGTGGGCCCACAAAATTTTAAATCGAAAGGAAATTAATGGCCCTTTAGCATGAATTATTATTTTTTATTTTTGCAGGAACATACCACTGAAAGACCCGACCAATGTGCCTGATCCTTATGTCAAGTTGTATTTACTCCCTGGACGCTCTAAGGACTCGAAACGCAAAACTGTGGTATGCTATCTAAAGATGATAGGTATCAATTGAATAAGTGCATTTTATACATGTATCTCAGTTAATAATATTTTTTTATTGTAGGTGGTGAAGGACAGTTGCATGCCCGAATATGATGAGCAGTTCGAGTGGGTAATTCCGCACGCTGAGCTCCATTCGAGGCAGATTGAGGTGACGGTGGCTACACACAAAGGTTTCCTTGGCGGTAGTCCTGTCATTGGACAGGTACCTACATTATATTTTTAATTTTAAAACTACTCCAAATCTACAATGTTATAAATTTAAGACGAAGATAGCTCAGGTGTAGTCAGGTCGGATGCCGAGACAAAGGTCCTAAGAAAGAATCATAAAATGAGCCTGAGCTTTCGGTGAAGAAAAACATCGTGAGCAAACCACAGCAAGGTGGTAGGGTGTTTTGTAGTATCCTCCTAACTGGCTACCATCCTTATGTTGAAAATCTGTCGCCAGGCACCAAACAGTGCGTTCTTACTTATAGGTATGTTCCGATTTCCGTTAGCTGCACTTGAGACCCAGTTCCTTCTAGGCTTTGTGAGATTACCACCTTTGACCACATCATCACTTACCATGGTGAGATTGTGGTCAAACAGGCATATAAAAAGTTAAAAACTTGCTTACATTGTTTTCAGGTAATAGTACATCTCAACGAATATGATTTCCTTGAAGCCAAAACTTTGTGGTTTGATCTGTTGCCCGAGTTGCCAAGAGAATAGAATTAAACTGAAGATGACGCGCATTATTCTTATTTGTACTTATGAATCTTTATCTTTTTTAATCTGCAATTGCATTTTGCAATAGCCATATTGTGACGATCTGAATTTTTTGTAGTCACTGTAGGTAGTCATAGTATTGTTGGCTTATGGACAAATATTTACAATGTTGTTTCAAGGTATTATGACAAAATAATGTTTTACACATTTTTACTAACACCGTTAATATTTTTATGTACATCTCTAGACTTACAGTATGTCTGTGTATTAAATGTAATTAATTTATTGTCCTTTAGTTGCTTATGAATAATTAAACTTGTCATTATTACTCTAGCTTATGAATCAAGGCATTTATTGTAAGATATATAATCTTTATAATTCTTTATTTTTGTTACATTTTCAATGCTTTTAAATAATTTTATTTTTATCAGAATAAAAGCTTTATATACAAAAGCATGTTTTAATCAAATCCAAAGTTTTGTATAAAAATGCTTATTTATTTCATTTATTCAGATGTAGTTGAATGTACAACTTGTCATAAATATTAGACTCGTAATATTCTCAAAATTCCGACACACTTTAGTATTTCAGTAAATGTTCTCTTATCACTATTATATAGTATTATCAACGTTCCAGGGTGTTGGGAGTAATCTTTTGAGCAATTATTTTTCCATAGCCACCACGGCCTCCATCATAGTCAGTTCTGTATTCATCACGTACCTGCAATTTCAAATTGATAATTATTTATGCAAATGGCAACATAAGGCGAATCAGTTTAAATGTGCATTCCGACACATCAATAATGTTGCAGTCTCGTCTCATTCTGTTAAGCCACCAGGGCAAACAGAGGTGGTTGCGGTCTATTATATTTAATTATTATTATTATTGATTTTCCCCATGTTGATTTGAATTTATCCCTAGACAGACTACTTTTACAAAGACCGCTCCTGTTTCCCTGAGGCTTAAAAGTTGTCAGCCCCAACCTTATATAATTCAAGTAACGTTCAAAATTATATAAATTTTGCTTGTTTTTCTCTATTCAGTTAATTTTGGTTTTACGCAGTCGGAAGTTTTGTTTCTTTTAATACCTAATTTAATTTATATCGGACTTTTTAGTTTGGTTAATGAATGAGTTGTTCAGTTAAGTATTAGTAAGTAAATGAGCGGTACGGTAAGGTAAGGTCAGTGCTACATCACTCACTCAAGGACGCTCGATAAGTGCCTACCGCTTGGTGGACTGCCCGCAGTGCAAGTAACAGAGGGCCGCCGTAAGCCAATGCGCGAACTTCTACTCAATTATGCATGGCACAATTTACTTTTATTCAATTTTAAACTACTTTTACATTTTGTTGGTTTGTTTTATTCATAAAAATTGCATATTATTGAAATTATTCACGCGATTTAATTATTTTCAATAATAATGTTATCTTAACAATGATTTTAGAGTAGGGAAAATAAATATCCATCATTACATAAGCTAAAATACTTTTTATTCCTAATATTTATAAACAAATAATTGTAATCATACAAAAATATTGAAATTCTGTCTTTGTATTTATATTTTATAATATTCGTTCGACAATGACAGCGTTTTCTTAGGAGACAGTGCGTCTTGAAAGACTCACGGTAGGCTAAGATATTGGTTGATTGTTAGATGTAGGCAGGTATTCAGCTAAGAACATCACAATCCATACAACCCTATCGCTACACGTGCCGCGTTCAAGGGCGAGCGGTGCGGGTGCGTTTGATCTAGCCGACTCGCCGGTACAGAGCGAAGCAATATGAACTTTAGCGTCACGACAATTGAACTCGAAATAGCGAACTTCGCTGAAGAAAGAGAGGTATCTGTTACAACTTTAATCTGTGGTAAGGTTAACAACCATCGCAACTCTGTGAGTTATGTATGGTAATCGCTTAGTACTGTCCTTGCATTATGTGCTTCTTTGCAGTTTACGTCAAAATGGCAGCATAAATTATAATATATACATATATGGCATGGGCTATTTACAAGCTTATATTATACACATTGATATAATAACAAAAATTATGTTTTCATTTATTTGGATTTTATTATTCGTAGACACCATATTTAAATAATATACCCTAGCTATGTCACTCCCACAGTTAATAGGAATCTAACGACACCTCATGTTTAAATCCATCAAGCTGTTTAGGCTGCAGAGCGTGCCAAAGAAATAGACATAATTACATACACTCGAAAAACAGTTGGATAAATATATATATATATTGCGTCAACTATAATTATGCTATTTACCTGTCCACCAGTTTTGCCACGACCATATTGTCGGCCTTCTATGAAACCAGCATCCCAGTCACATCGAATTATTCTATCATCCAATCTTGTTCCATTTATATATCTGAAAAAAGATATTATGGTTTATGACTTTTTTTATAACACATTCTAATATATCTCTGGCAAGTGCTGATGTGGCCAAAGGTGGTAAGCATACAAAACCCAGATGGTAACTAACTCATACGTTCAGCCGCAGGAACATAATAAGAAAAAAATCTCTAATAGTGATATAGGTATGTTATCACTCACACAGAAAGAGTGCAAAAAGTTTATTATTATTTAATCTTGAAGTTGCCATTTTAGTTACATAAGTACCGATCTGCTGGATCACCATAGTTAACATCAAAAATTACTGTATATTTTGTATTTTTCTATAACCCATGAATCTTTATATTGTTTATGTACAGCAAAATCCATAAACATTAATTAATAGTAAATAAGCATAAAAATCACAGATCTAGTTTTTGGAAGGAAAATTATACTTTTATTATATTCAAAACAAATTATTCAGTAAAATAACTAAGTGAAGTGAACTATGAAAATATGGAATAATAAAAATAAGCCAGCATTCAACTCCAATTTTGCTAAAATAAATTCAAATTGATTGAACTCCTTGGACTTGATTTCTTGATCCTCAAAAATAGTATTAAAATCTTCTAATCCTTCCTATTCAGGGGTCGTAATATGATCAACATACTAACAAAAAAAAAAGAACGGGTCTATGACCACAGAAGCGGACTTGGGAATTGTCAACAAACCATCCCCCTAAAATCCTTGGGCTAGCTATCATGACTTGACTTACTTCAAGTCACCTAGTGACTGTGTCTCAGTCCTTAGGAGCCTAGCTGATTACTTGTAACATTTGACTAAAAAGAGAAAAAGCATATAATATGAAAAGTCATATTAAAAAAAGTAACATAAGTACCAATGAGTGATCTGACAACCCACTCGCGATCTTACTGAACTCGGATGTGCCAATTCTACCACTCCCCATTAAACCTTCTGGGCGACTAGTTGAGGGGTAGAAAGATGTGCAGGGTAATAATACTATGCCAACATTGGTAACTAAACTTTTCAATCAGTTGAAGGTACTTAAAGGTTAATATTTGTTAAATGGGTTGATCAACTTTTCCTTGTACCTGGTTGCCATTTTTACATCCTCTGAACAAGTCTTTGAAACCATGATTTTCTATGGTTATAATTCACTAAATATACATATTTGTCATAGTTATTAGCCCATTATTGTATGGACTATCTCCTAAGCACATAAGTAGCATATATGTATTATAACAGTTTTTTAAGAAACTGTCACTGTTGTCTCTTGACCAGAATAACAAACAACAAAAGTTGATTGACCCAAATAACAAAATTATTAAGGTTAAATTTCAACCACTAAATAAATACATTTTCTTCTGCTCGTACATCACAAGGTCTGATCAGATTTTTATATGAATTAAAATCAATTGTTATTATTTAACCCCTGACCAAAGGGTAAATAAAAAAGCTACCCTTTTTAATATGACATACAGCTGTACAATGTCAATTTGGTTATTCTGAATATTTGGTCATGGTGATAATGATTATTCTGCACATTGTAAATATCAATAATTATAATTGAATGTGCAAGGCTGAGTATTTTAAAGACATTTAATAGATTTAACAAGAATACCAACAAACCTCAAACAGTTTTCAGCATCTGGTCTCAAGTAATATTCTACAAAACAAAAGCCACAAGGGGTCTTCTTATACTTATCCAAGCCCATGATTACTCTTCTTAAATCACCACACCGTGAGAATAATTCGTATATTTGTTCCTCTGTGGTATAGAAAGACAGATTTCCAATATATAGAGTTGAAGATGCTCTTAGAAGCTTCTCTTGTTCATTTCTGGAACCCTAAAATATGGAATAAGGTTACACGGATTAAAATCTTATAATTAGAGCTGCAGATTACTATTTCACAATTTCACACTGTAAATTCTAAATAGAATATGTGTAAAGCAAGTATTATTCAAAATCACATTGGTACCTTAAAATGTTGATCTCGGTAGGAACTGATTTCAGTCGATGAATTAATTGCATCGTAACTTCTTTTCATTATGAATATATGTATGTCCTTAGAATTAAAATAAATGAATGAAAACGCTTTATACAATTAATGCAATCAACGTTTGCAAACAATAAATAATAAAATTCAATGGACAAGATGAACGAATTATGACAATGACATGACGACGAGCCGAGCGAGACCTCTATGGCCGAGACTAGGGTGGTTTCCGAGCTCGATTCGAATTAATCGAATTCGATTTTTAAAGTTGATCTTCGAACTTTTTAATCGATTTTTTGAGATACAAATCAATCTAAAGATTGCCGCAAAATTAACAGATCAAGAATCGATTTTATTATTATAACATACACCCAGGGCTGGTTTATCTACAGTACAGGGTGTGCGGCATACACGATTGCAGGGTCTTAAGGGGCGCCGCGCCGTGCGCCACTCGCGAAGACGACGACGCGACGTCGCTAACTGTTTAATGAAATCGAATTATTACCTCCTGAATCGTCTAAAAAAAAAAAAGTAATTTATTCAGTTTTGGCCTGGTAAGGCACTTATGAACGTTAAGATAAGACACTTAAACTGAGGAGTCTCCTAACGCACCTATTTATTTACTAGCGACCCGCCCCGGCTTCGCACGGGTGCAATGTCGTAATGATGTGTCGACAGATTTGCATGGGGATAGTGTAGCTTCCCAACAGTGAAAGAATTTTTCAAATCAGTTCAGTAGCTTCGGAGCCTATTCAATGCAAACAAACAAACAATCAAATCTTTCCTCTTTATAATATTAGTTAAGATAAGATACACCAACAACATACATAACATTTTAGACGGAACATAATAAATTTACAAAATCTAGTACATACATTAATTACAGGTATACACAACATTTATTATACATTAAAAAAAATGAAATTAAATGATAAAATCTTTTCGCGCTCTCCTATACCAAAATGGAAGTCCCATCTTCGTGGAAGACTGTCCACGTGCACCCAGTGCCCAAAAAGGGCAACGTATCTGACCCAGTGAATCACAGGCCTCGCCATCACCTCCCTTCTCTCCAAAGTGATGGAACGAGTGATCAACACGAAACTCTTGAGATACCTAGAGGATCACAATTTGTAGAGCGACCGACCTATACTGCTTGTACCACAGTCACTCGGCTGGTGACCTCCTAGTGTATCTCCCACCACACCGTTTTGGTCACTCGCCATGGAGACTCAATGTGTGGCATTGGCAGTGAGCCTAGATATGGTGAAAGTTTTTAATGCAAGTAGTATATGAAGTAGTATATCAGTTATCTGGTTTCCATAGTACAAGCTCTGCTTAGTTTGGAATCACAGATGACCATGTGTGAGGAATGTCCCAGGATATTTATTTATTATAAAAATAGATTTTCGAGAGATCGATCTTTTAGCAATCGATTTATTAGGAAATTGATTTCCATGACCACGATTCGAATCGATTCATGAGATCGATCTTTTTGTCAAAGATCGGAAAACGCTTTGAGTATATAGTAACTGGAGAAAGCAAGCACCACTTCTAGTACTGAATTATTTCTGCCAGTTTTCGCGGGAGGCGAGGAAAACACTCACAGCACACATTTACTTACTCACAAACACTCATGCAAAAAGTTGAAGCATCTCTATAAACGCACACTTAAATAAAAGCTGACATACAAACACAAAACAAGCACACAAATAAGGAATTACTGCGTTTACGCCTTTGTTTAATGGCACACTAGGTCAAAAAACTAGTGATGGGGTTGTTAAGAACCGATACAATTAATGATTCTAGATATTATTCAATGTTATTTGTATACCTACTTAAATGGTTTATAATCAATACCGATATACGAAAGCTGAAGAGTTATTTTTTGTTTGTTTGTTTAAACGCGCTAATCTCTGGAACAACCAGTAAAAAATATTTCACTATATACTGTTTTCAGGATTAGAAGATTTCCGGTTCACTCATACTACTTGCGATAATTTTAAAAATTAAGAAATAGGATATACTTAAAATACTTGCTGCATGAAACAGAACATTGACCTATAGTGATTGACAATGCTTGATCGACAGGGAAATTAAAAAAAAGTTTCGATATATGTTATATCGATTATTTTTGAATAGGTTTATCAATATCGAAATATTTTTAATTACCAAAAATTACGATATATCGGTACGATATCAAAGAGAGAGAGAATATTCTTACATTACTAGGTAAATATCAATTAACAAACATAATTTCTCATTGTTGGATTATATATGTACATATTTACATCAATCAATGAAATACTTAAAATTATTTACAAGCGTATACATACATGTTATTATATATTTGTGTTGATATTTGTACAGTGCTAAGGTGCTATGATATACGTATGCGTATATGTTTTCAGTCGCAAATTACATTGATCACAAGATACACGCGTTTTTATTTCGTTCCGATACCTACAGACGATAGTGAGACTTATGCTAAAGAACACTCATAAATCCTGTAATAATTAATAATAATAATGTTTGTTTATTTCATCTCCACAAATTACATTGTACATACATATGCAGTTGACAATAGAAAAATGGCAAAAAAAGTTATTTGTGGGAGATCAGGGGCCCAATTCTCACCCAATCGAAACTGATCGCTCGATCGAAAAAAGCACGAATTCTAACTTTTACGAACGTTACGTTATTCTGGCAATTTCAAGGCCGGCATATTTAGAAGGGAAACCAGTCAGCTAGAGCGTTGATTGGTCGGGACCGTTCGAATTGACTCCGCCCCTCGAAATTTTACAGTCGAATAGGACTCGAACCGTAAGTTCGATTCGAAGGCTAGTTCGAGAGAAGTGAGAATTGGGCCCCTGGAGTCTAAACTAAGCCTAAGCCTGTATTTTAGAGCTCCAGGCCCCCCAATACATCATAGATATTATCTGAAATTAAGAACAACTATAATAGTACAATATGATACATGTATGCAAAGTTGGTAATTACACACGAGGCGGTATTAAGCAGTAAGACAGTAATAAGGAAATATAATTTGGAAATTAAAAGCACAAAATAAATCGATTAGACTTTCTTTTTAACTTTCTCAATACAACAAAAAAATCGACTGGATATCGTTAAGGCGTATGACTATAATTGTCAAAAGTGAACTGTCACCGATATCTTATATTTTTAAGAGAGGTAGAGCATAGCGTTTATTCGCTCAAAGAGCAGCTCGACTGGGGAAGTACCTCCACCTTACAGAATACCGCAGCCAAATAACTTTATCTTGTGTAAAGTTGTGTTCCTGCGCGTGAGTAAGGTCGCCAGAGCTCATAGGGGAGGGGGGAAAGGTCAGTAACGCGTGAGCGATGCTTCGTGTGTTGCAAGCGTCCATATGGCTACGGTAACTGCTTACCATCAGGCGGGCCGTATGCTTGTTTACCGACTTAGTCGTATAAAAAAAAAAAAAAAAAAAAAAAAAAAAAAAATCTTCTAATTCTGAAAACAGTATAGTATAGGTACATTATCCCCAAGTGTTATAGGCTACTTTATCCCTGGAACGCGGGTGAAACCGCAGAAGATAGCTAGTATAATATACAATGCAGACGAGGCGGAATTAAGCGCGTGAGGCGAACGCGATAAGTGAGCCAAGAGTGTAATAATCAATGCACACGCGTGTCATACGACGTTTTTCAACACACTTGCGAGGAAAAAAATAGAATTGTATTTTTTAAGTAGATTTTTTGATAATAATCAACCACACAATGAGAACGTTAACAAATATGGCGCGCAAGTTTTTTTTTTTACTGCCGTCTGCTGTCATACTATTTTACCCGTTTAAATTAAGAATGCTATGGTCTACACACATATCACTTGCAGTGAGGTACAAATTTATTAATACTGTCTATAATAATACAAACTTAATACTGCCTCGGAGTGTTAATAACCAACTTTGCACACAAGTATCATAATGTACTATTAACATTAATTTTAAGAAACAAATAATCAATTTACTAATGTATAATGTACTAATTACTCTATGATCTCAATCGTACACTCAAATGTTCGACACAAGAATCTTGAATCTTAGGTTTACGCTATGTCCCCGCACTACGCTAATCACTCCTGGTTCTACCTGTGAGCTACGTCCGTACCAATGTATTTTCTGTCGTTTACTTGTCGTAACGGCTATTATTTTATTTCGAGATATTACTTAAATACAAACATATTGGTTCGTTATAATACTCATATATAATAGGAAACACAATGTTCTCGCAGATTTGATGTGGCAGATCGCCTTTTACCTGAGAAAGCGGCACAATTAACCATTTTTTTTTGGAGCTCAATCTCGCGACACTAAATGGCAGTGGACGTCGCTCGAACTAGTTTTTATAACCATATTAAACATTTTTTTTGAAGCTCAATCTCGCGACACTAAACGATACCAAATGGCAGTGGACGTCGCTCGAACTAGTTTTTATAAACGTATATGGCCATATGGCCAACGTACTTTGGCAGAGGCGGTCGCCTGTGTTTGCCATCTCCAGTTATTACATATACTCAAAGGTAAAACGAGACGGACGACAATGACACGACATGCATGACAGACAGGACAATAGTGCTGCCAGATCAGAAACACTACTCGCATTTTAACAACATTTATTGTCGAATCAGTAATTATTTATGAATTTCATAGGTCGCTGGCTGGGAATTCCCAGTTTCATTTCTTCATTCAAACCGTATATTACTCCTACAGTAGTCCGTACTACATGTGTTCTGCCACTTCGGCCTTGTGTTGCTTTATCAATTTAAAACTAATAATACATATTATTGTAAAAATGGAACTAAACCTGTTGAATAAAACGTGATTTTTTATTGTTATTTACCTACTAAGTAACATTAAGCAACTTCTAGCACCTTTTTTGGATAAAAATATCTGGTAATCTATACTGTTTTCAGGATTAGAAGATATCGGTGACAGTTCACATTTTCCGGTTCACTCATACTACTTGCGAGTAACGAAAATAATATTTTACAAAAAAATATTTTAATTTCCATTTTATATCATTGCAAAAATACAATATATATCGCTATACATAACTAAGAAATAATTTCAGCACATTAATATAGCTTGATAATTTTAAAAATTAAGAAATAGGATATCCTTAAAATACTTGCTGCATGAAACGGAACATTTACCTATAGTGATTAACAATGCTTGATCGACAGGGAAATTCAAATAAGTATCGATATATGTTATATCGATTATTTTTGAATAGGTTTATCAATATCGAAATATTTTTAATTACCAAAAAATTTCGATATATCGGTACGATATCAAAGAGAGAGAGAGAATATTGTTACATCACTAGGTAAATATCAATTAACAAATATAATTTCTCATAAATCCTGTAATAATTATCTGAAATTAAGAACAACGATAATAGTACAGTATGATACATGTGTGCAAAGTTGGTAATTACACACGAGGCGGTATTAAACAGTAAGACAGTGATAAGGAAAATAAAAGCACTAAAATGAACATCGATTAGACTTTCTTAATTAACTTTCTCGATACAACAAAACAATCGATTGGATATCGTTAAGGCGCATGACTATAATTGTCAAAAGTGAACTGTCACCGATATCTTCTAATCCTGAAAATAGTATAGCAACTTTTTGCAAGATGCCTAGTTAGCTACTGGCCAGTGTCTCCATATACACGGTAATTACCGTAGAAACACCGTAATCTGGTCTTAATCTACCGTCAAGGTAATAAGGTATTACCGTGTCATATGTCACCGTATTTAAAAAAATACGTTATTGATGTTTCATCACTATACTGCGTAAAACGAATCTCAGTGAACTTAACATATGTATTTTGTAATGGCAACACTACTCTTGGTTACCGGGAATCCCTGGTTATCAAAACTTATATCTCCACTGACACATAGATAAAAACTACCAAACCTCGGCAATCTATTCTCGTCCTTATTTAAACATACAGGAACAGTGTTACCAACTTAACTCCTTTAGAGCTAAATTTAGCTCAATTTCAATATTGTCAGCTCTAATAAAATAGTATTTAGCTCTATAGCTCTCTTTTTATTGAATATTAGCTAATTTTTTTTAGGTTTATATGATATACCAGCTGCCCGGCGCAACTTTGTTCGCGTAGTGCTACCCTACCCTAACCTATCTAAACCATCCAGGGAGTTAATTCTACTGTACACACGGCAACACATCAAGCTATACATTTCCAGTATAAGCTGATCTCGCATTGTATAGGATTTCCCTGCAATGAGAGGTCAGCTTATATTGGAAATGTATAGCTTGATCTGTAGCCGTGCGTACGTGTGTTTGTCACTGAACTCCCAAAAGGCTGGACCGATTTGAATGTTTTTTTTTGTATGCGTTTGGGTGGTGCCCTGGATGGTTTACATTCACTAATCAGCCCGGCAGATGACGCTGCAGTCGGTATCTAGGTTATATTATTGTTTTTATCCTTTAAAAAATTACACGGTACAATTTAAGCTGATCCACCGTAATTTTGCCTAAAAACACGGTATTTTTACCCTTGCAACACGGTAAATGCCGCAGGCTGATTACCAATCTTGCAAGAGCCACGCGATAGCAGAAATTGCTAAATATCTGCTGTTTTATTGCAAATTCGTATTATGAATCAGCGATAAATAAGCCATAGCAAACACGCATCAGTGCTGCCTCTATGGGACAATCGGTAAACTAAAAAGTGCATTCATCTGTATAGACTTACATTAATTTGGTATTACGAATCGTTTTTGACAGCAGCGGACTAGCAGATAGCAAGCAATTTTATCTGTCAAATTGCGACAACCTTCAGGCTGATTACCTTAAAATTTGCGATAAGCAAGCGATAAGCAATATCGCGCAGCTATCGCGCGATCGATCGCTATGTGTCAAAAAAAATCGAATTACGTTCGTGATCGTTTGCTTATCGATCGTTGATCGTTAGGATGCACTTATCGCGACGATGCTAGCGCCAATAGCGATATAGTAGCAATAAGTAGAAATAGCTTTATGTCAAACAGATGTGTGCGATGTATTTTTTTGGTTTATTTACAAGTCGAAACCTATTCAAAATAATTCAAATGTAATTCAAAATTCACAAAAAATGCTTGGCGTCCCTTCCAATATTTTCAAGTGGTCAAAGTCGAAGTTAATTTAAGTGTTTGTTTCATATGGATTTTGGATATCACTGCAAACGTAAGTAAGAGGTTAACTTTGAAGTAAAAGTAAACTGTTAAAGAAATGGCAAACAGAGTATCTAACGAGCAATTAGAAGAGTTGTTAGCCCTTGCTGAGCATCTCGCGTTAGCCAAAGGTGTTAGGCTTGGCACAAGAAACTGTTGACAGACAGTAGCATGATTTTGCCACTAACTTAAACTCTTATGGGTCAGGTTCATCAAAATCTGGTGATAGATGGAAAAGGGTGAGCTTTCTTTATGCATGCATACCATCCGTTTTCTTGTAAAGATGAACCATTAAATGTTTGTTTAATTCAATTAAATATATAGGTGTATTATTATTTTTATAGTATTGTGCAGACCTGAAACATATATTGAAGTCAAGGCTAGCTAAGCGGAGGCGGGATGCTTTGGGTACTGGTGGTGGACCGAGTAGTCAAGATGATTGGTCAGAAGTCTTAGCCATCATCGGGGAACAAGCTGTTATTTTGAGACATCCAGCACAGAGTTTTTATATTTGTAAGTTATTTATTAATCTCCATGTATATGCAAGCATACTAGAATAATATTTCACATCATAGTTATTCAGGACATTCACCGACCCACTCCGGTGCAAGTTGTATCTAACGAAATAATTGTAATCGGTATGATATTAACAGGCCCAATGTATTCATAAGAACTATTGACTAATTAATGTATAATGGTAAGTTGAATAGCTATAGAAACTGAACATGAATCATTGTATAAAAAATGCCTGTTATAGTATTTTGTTAAAATATTCTCCATTAATGTTGGTATGCTAAATAATAAGGACTTGTTATTAATATTGTATCTTCATAGGTGTTGATGTGGCTGTCTTCATCCCAGCACCATTATTTTTATGATTTATATAGTAATAAAAACCTGCCAAACACTTACAACTATACTTTTACTTATTTACAGATACAGAAAAGTACAGCAAGAGCATGAGCTACATATGGACCATAATTGTTCAGGATAAATAAATAACAATGTTTAATATGAATTATTTTGTGTTTATTTTTAACCCTTACTAGATCACTTAAGTCTTGAATAAACTACAACAAACAGCATAAGTTACAGTAGTTACTAAAACAAGTAGATTTCACCGCTAGTTCATTTTATAAACTAACTACCACTCTTTATTTACACTTCATTTACTTCTTATGATCTTCCTAAATGTTCAACACGTAAATATGAATTAAAATCGAGATAATTTTAATAATATATTGGTAGCAATCGATCAGCAACGATTTACAATCAAAGAAAAGGTTGTCGCAATTTGACAGATAAAATTGCTTGCTTTCTGCTAGTCCGCTTCTGTAAAAAACGATTCGTAATACCAAAATAATGTAAGTCTATACAGATGAATGCACTTTTTAGTTTACCGATTGTCCCATAGAGGCAGCACTGAGGCGTGTTTGCTATGGCTTATTTATCGCTGATTCATAATACGAATTTGCAATAAAACAGCAGATATTTAGCAATTTCTGCTATCGCGTGGCTCTTGCAAGATTGGTAATCAGCCTGCTTTTCTTTGATTGTAAATCGTTGCTGATCGATTGCTACCAATATATTATTTAAATTATCTCGATTTTAATTCATATTTACGTGTTGAACATTTAAGCAAGATCATAAGAAGTAAATGAAGTGTAAATAAAGAGTGGTAGTTAGTTTATAAAATGATCTAGCGGTGAAATCTACTTGTTTTAGTAACTACTGTAACTTATGCTGTTTGTTGTAGTTTATTCAAGACTTAAGTGATCTAGTAAGGGTTAAAAATAAACACAAAATAATTGCAACATTGTTATTTATTTATCCTGAACAATTATGGTCCATATGTAGCTCATGCTCTTGCTGTACTTTTCTGGCAACAGGTACTGCAGACTCTGAAGTATCTGTAAATAAGTAAAAGTATAGTTGTAAGTGTTTGGCAGGTTTTTATTACTATATAAATCATAAAAATAATGGTGCTGGGATGAAGACAGCCACATCAACACCTATGAAGATACAATATTAATAACAAGTTATTATTTAGCATACCAACATTAATGGAGAATATTTTAACAAAATACTATAACAGGCATTTTTTATACAATGATTCATGTTCAGTTTCTATAGCTATTCAACTTACCATTATACATTAATTAGTCAATAGTTCTTATGAATACATTGGGCCTGTTAATATCATACCTATTACAATTATTTCGTTAGATACAACTTGCACCGGAGTGGGTCGGTGAATGTCCTGAATAGGTATCTATGATGTGAAATATTATTCTAGTATGCTTGCATATACATGGAGATGAATAAATAACTTACAAATATAGGAACTCTGTGTTGGATATCTCAAAACAACAGCTTGTTCCCCGATGATGGCTAAGACTTCTGACCAATCATCTTGACTACTCGGTCCACCACCTGTACCCAAAGCATCCCGTCTCCGCTTAGCTAGCCTTGACTTCAATATATGTTTCAGGTCAGCACAATACTATAAAAATAATAATACACCTATATATTTAATTGAATTAAACAAACAATTAATGGTTCATCTTTACAAGAAAACGGATGGTATGCATGCATAAAGAAAGCTCACCCTTTTCCATCTATCACCAGATTTTGATGAACCTGACCCATAAGAGTTTAAGTTAGTGGCAAGATCATGCTACTGTCTGTCAACAGTTTCTTTTCATCTTGCGCCAAGCCTAACACCTTTGGCTAACGCGAGATGCTCAGCAAGGGCTAACAACTCTTCTAATTGCTCGTTAGATACTCTGTTTGCCATTTCTTTAACAGTTTACTTTTACTTCAAAGTTAACCTCTTACTTACGTTTGCAGTGATATCCAAAATCCATATGAAACAAACATTTAAATTAACTTCGACTTTGACCACTTGAAAATATTGGAAGGGACGCCAAGCATTTTTTGTGAATTTTGAATTACATTTGAATTATTTTGAATAGGTTTCGACTTGTAAATAAACCAAAAAAAAATACATCGCACACATCTGTTTGACATAAAGCTATTTCTACTTATTGCTACTATATCGCTATTGGCGCTAGCATCGTCGCGATAAGTGCATCCTAACGATCAACGATCGATTAGCAAACGATCACGAACGTAATTCGATTTTTTTTGACATATAGCGATCGATCGCGCGATAGCTGCGCCATATTGCTTATCGCTTGCTTATCGCAAATTTTAAGGTAATCAGCCTGCGATTTACAGATACACACTGCTACCTGTGCTGCTACTGGCTAAAGTTAGCAGTTGGCAACACTGCATCTAGCCAGTGTTCGCAACCGTACGATAATTATCGTACATGTACGATAATTTGATAACTACGTACGATGTACGATGGTACACGACTATCGTACGCAGATTGTACGATAATTTCCATTCTGATGAAAAATTTGATGATTACACAGATAGCCGATAGCCCAATAACAATTACAGTTGTTTTTTAGTGTCAGCACCATCTATTGGCTCATTTCTTTCTTAGGAACATATTAGGAACACATGTTGTTAAACTTTTTAAAAATATGCTTGTTTTGATGTGTCTCTATCCTTTAACATTATTTTCTTCTTTATAAATTCGAGATGTTGGCGCGAACTATTATTTTTTTTCCATTTAAAAAAACAAGTTTACAAGATTTAAACTATAAAGTATTTGCAACATATTATTGTCACGTTTCATATGATTTTTTTAAAGTATTTTTGCCATTTTCCTGATGGATACGATAATTTTGACCCATATACGAGCATATACGATAATTTTACGGCCCTGGTACGATAGCTGCCTGGCTTCAGGTTGTGAACACTGCATCTAGCTAGCAACATTTAGAGGTGTGTAACTCATCAAAAATACGCGAGCTGCATCACAGCTCACGGCTCAGGTGTGTGAGCTGGTTCAATAACTCAGCTCGCAGATCAGCTCAATTTGTACCTATAGTCCACGATATGCGCGCACGCTCATTGCGTACCGCCGATCTGTGGTACCGCGCGTCGAATCGAGCCGACTGAGCTGTCGCGATTCGTTCGACTGTGCCGAGCGGCTCTTTTCATATTTCAGAGTTGGAATTGTCTTTTTATATTATCTTTTTTTTTTTATATACCATTTAGGTGGCAAACAAGCATACGGCCCGCCTGATGGTAAGCAGTTACCGTAGCCTATGGACGCTTGCAACACCAGGGGTATCACTCGCGCGTTGCCGACCCTAAATATATACATATCTATATAGGTATGATACATATTTATTAATGGAATTTTTATTATTTATATGTTTTAGAACGAAATAATAATTCGTAGATTAGAATCACAAGAATAATCTATGGAGGGAGTCGCAGATACAATAGGAGTTGGATTGAGTTGTGAGCTAGTCTTTTTTTTGTTGAGCTGTAGCTCAACGGCTCAAACCCGTGTCATCTGATTCATTGAGCTGGTTCAGAGCTGAGTTACACACCTCTAGCAACATTAGATTTAGTACCCGTTTGTTTTCGTACCTATTTGTTCTTTCGTATATATTTTGTTTGTAATTTACTAATTTTAAGTCTGAATGAATATCTAACGAACTAAATTACATTACGACGATCATTATAACATTTAAGCAGAACAAAAGAAAATGGATTCTCAGCATCAAAAAGATTTAGACGATGAAGTTAGAGAACTTTTAAACAATTACAAATCTAAGAAAAGTACATTGTACGAACCATGTACTATTAGAAATCAAAAAGAATGCCTCATAGGACTGAGCGAAGTAAGTACTTACTAATTTACAGTTTCTAATATACATTTTCAAACGAAACGTTTGTACTTACCCAAATTTTAATTCAATTGCAGGAGTTTGGCCTTCTCAATATAAATTATGTGTTTAATCCGCTTATTGACGTCGAAAATAATACATTAGAACCAGAAGCGCTTGTGAAACTCATCAATTCTGTATGGATACTCCTACACTACCACAAAAATGTATCAGATAAGGCTGAAAAATTAATGGAGCAAAATCATATCCTTGAGCAAAACAATAAGCAATTAAATGTATGTACCTTTCGTAAATGTTGATGGTAAAATATTGGTTCTATGTTTTTAAATGAATGTTTTGTTTTTTAAGGCTATTGTAGGCAGGGTTAAAGAAAAATTAAGTTCAGAAAGAAATGAATCAAAAGCGTGTGTGGCATCGGCACAGAGGATCGCTGACCGCTCTGATGACATACTACAAACACTGACAGAAACACGAGCCAAACTCACAAGACTCACTAAACAGAAGGAAGCTAATGAGAGGGGCCTGAATAATGAAATAAAAAGGCTTCAATTACAGAATGAGAAACTTCTTGATAAACTTAGGAATAAAGGTAAATTATGTAGATCATCATGAAAATGCAGAATATCATAATAAATAATATTATAATAAACAGAACTGAGTAGGTTCCTGCAGTAGTGGAGGGGTGCGGGAGGGTGTGTTTTCATAATGTCAAATGACAAAAGATGCAATAGAGTTCATTTTAGTTATCATTCACATGTCACCCCCTCCCGCTCCACTCCACTACCGTAGGGACCTACTCAGTTAAGTGCTATACCTGTAGGTGTGTCTTATTTTTTTTTTTTCTTAAATTCTGTTTAGCAGGTACCCATACATCATGCGGTGATGTTTGTGCTGCTACATTAGTACGTCTGAGAGTGAAAGAGAAGCAACAGCAGGCAATGATAGCTCAGCTACAGAGAAACAGCAGAGACCTATTGGATGAGCTGCTTAAAGCAAAGGAGGAACTTCTACTGGGAGCTGTAGAACACTTTACTATTGATGACAATTGAAAACTTTGCACATTAATCATTATCTAATACAATTGACCATGTAATTTTCAAATATTCATAATCAAAGACTTGGGATCAGTTCACACCGAGACGTGGCAAGCTTAGATAGCAATAGAATTTGGAACTTAAATTACTACACAAAAAGGTGCACATTTCAGTGACAGAATTCGTGATAAGTGACTCGGGCCGCCGCGAGTCGTAACCAAATTCTCCCTGAAATGTGTACCTTTTTGTTTACTAAATAAAGTTCTATATTCTATTATGACTTTAAGTCACGTCTCGGTGTGAGCTGACCCTTAAAAATGCTGTGAAACATAATTACTAAATCAGTATTATTGTTATTATGATAAAATTAGTCGTAATATAATTTTAAAAGTGTTGTTACTAAATGTACCTTTTAATTAAGTATACTTCAAAGTTCCTAACATTAGGTTAATGGATGACTGATTAATATTATTAATTACTTGCTAATACAATTACATATTAATAATATTTTGTGTATACTGTAAGATTGTTCAGTTGCTCTTATATTTTTGATCAATGCTAAATGTACCAATTGTTTTAAGGAATTTTTGTCAAGAAAAATAGTAGGTATATTCCTTATAATTGAAAATAAACTTTTTCTAAATAAGTATTCTGGTCATTATCAAGAGTAATTAAGATATAGTTAATTTTGAATAATAGTTAATCACATTGTTTACCATAATTAAACATCATTTGATGAATAGATAAATTATTTCTAAAAGATTATTTGCTTCTATGAAAATATAAGGTATTCAATATAATATAAAGTTGTGACGTTAATTCATTTAGTACCGAAGTTTGGATCGAATACGTTAGTAGAATTAATTAGTATAATAGTCGCGTCGAGGCTCTCGGCGCACATTTGCGTGACGTCGTTGTTGAGGACGACAGACAGCCGAGCCAATACGACCACAACAAAGAGCCGCGTCAACCGCTTCCAACTAAATCACTCTTCACTCCGCACTCAACCGCGAAAGTGCGCGCGCGTTTTGTTACAATTAAAATCGCTCGGATATCGCGAATATTTTCTACAAGATTGATAAGATCATTACATCACTGTTTGATAAGAATCTTCAAGGACCGTGCTACAGACTGCCACTTAGTCGCTTAACCTTTAGTTGTAGTTAAACAGAGTGATAAAACAATAGACTTATCGTTAGTTACTGTGAATTTGTGCGTGCGACGATTTATCGGATGTCGCGGCACGCACCATGGGGACGACGAAAAGACTGAAGATAACAGTGGTCGGAGATGGTATGGTCGGCAAAACCTGTTTGCTCTACGTGTATACTAAGAACGAATTTCCTGAAGAATATGTGCCTACAGTGTAAGTACCTACTCAATAGACATACTTAATTTGTTCTGGTGTTTCGAGGTCCGACAGGTGCGGCGGCGGCGCCGGCGAATGCTAGGTCAATAGGGCTGTAGCAGCGAGCAAGAAGACGTGAGTGCGACCCGCTAAATTAGCAGCTTCGTGCGAGAACATCGCATTGTTATCATTAACGTACACAATGTGTACCTAATTTTATTTGTGATGTCACATACCAATTGGCGGATTCCCTTAGTAGAGTACAACAGTTAGCGGTTGGATGTAGATTTTACTGTGTTTTCCTTCTATGAGTTCATAAACACTAGGCGGCAACGTATGTACTGACTCATGGTATCAAACTATGAGCTATTTAATAAATTATGGAGTTGTGGAAATCTCCATAGATTTCCTACCTATCTTTTTAGATGCGGATTCTATTAATTTGACGGGCCAGTTTGGCGTGGTTGGTAAGATCTCACGCTGCAGGTCGTGGGTTCGATTCCCACCCAGGCAATGCATATTTGTGTGAACACCTCTGAATGTCCTAAGTCTGGGTGTAATTATGTATATTAAGTAGGCCTAAGCCGTGTTTAAAGTAGGTCCCAGGATATTTATTTCTTTATTTACTCACTTTCTAATCTCTTTACATGATTAAAAACAATAATAATTAGATATCAACATTGTGAATATAAGAACGTACCTACCTACCTAAATAAATAATAAGGAAGTTATGATTAATCGAATAGGCGAGTATTTTACGTCACTTAGTCGGTAGGTACCTACCTACTGACTAAGGTTTGTACAAAAATCTACTATGCATGACTCATCTCTTCGAAGGTGTCATCGACTATCGGGTAATCTACATCCGACATTAAAATTTGTTTGTTTAAATCCACCTTTTTATTAAATGGCAACAGCAACAATAGCTCTTACAAAACCCTGAACTTAGTAGCAACCAAAGAACTTGGCTACCTTCTCGAGATTAGACTCTTCAGTAGACTACTAATACTGTCAATTTTATCATTTATTTATAAACGATAAGCCTAATGGGTCAAGGTTCTAAGTCCTGCCATTGCATTGCTTACATAAGTGCAGTTTGTGATCTGTTAACTCACAATAAGCCGGTCAAAGGCAGCTTGCGGCCGCTGTTTATTCTTTAAAGGGTACCTACATCATTTCATAAGACAAGTAGATGAAAGTAGAAAACCTCAGATACCTCAATCAAATACCTCAGAGCGCAGTACGAAAGCGCCTATTGTGTCCCACTTAAAAGTATACCTATGTATATAAATTCAGATCATTGGATAAGTACTACCGACTGAAAGAATCGAAAGACGTCATATTCATATTGAATAGCTGTGTTGAATAGCGTTAATTTTGCCAACATGCCGTATTCGCGCTCCGGGACGCGGGCTAATATTATTGACAGGTACCTACTTAGCATTGCGAGTTGCACTATTTATAAAGTCAAATACGTCGAGGCATTGTTGTATTGTATCTACACGACCGTCGCTTCCTTCTTATGATACTGGACGTACGCCTACAGCAAGACAAACTTCCTTGCGATGCGATCCATAAGTATTTGTAACATTGCCGTAGTTTTATTATTTCGATGGCCGTGACCATATTTATCATTACAGCGAATTAAGTACCTATATTTAGTGTACGAATTTATCTTATTGATAATATTTATGCCAAATCCAAGATACAATAAGGTAAATGAATGTTCCATCAACCTATTAGAAAAACAAAAACCTCAATAACTCAGTGGTTTAGAGGTCTGGGATTAAGTCATAAGTTCGAATGCTCATGAAGTAGACCGCGTATTTAAGTTCAGACATAGATAAGCTTAAACGAGAAATTAGATACATATTCCATAGATTCATATTTATTTCATACGTGTAAGTACTTTACCTAAATACCTAGTAAAAAAAATAAACAAAATATGACATACCTAGCATTGTTCTGGTATTTTATAGTTGTTATTCCATTCATAAATTGATGACGTACGATGTTCACACAATATAAGCGTCTGACGTAAAATGCTATAGGAATACAATTGTTTTTGTGATCTTGGCTACGCAATTAGAATAGGGATAAAGCTGGGGCATTTCTGTATGCAATACCTACACAGGTTATACTGCATTCTTACCTATAATTGAGTCTAATTTTGCATGCAGATTCGACAACTACGTCGGTCACATCACGGTGGACGGCGAGGATGTGGAAATGGCGCTGTGGGACACGGCGGGACAAGAAGACTATGAACGTCTGAGGCCACTATCCTATACGCACGTAAGTTTACTGATTTATGGTAGAACGATAGATTTCCCTGCACCTGGGGCCCAATTCTCACCCAATCGAAACTGATCGCTCGATCGAAAAAGCACGAATTCTAACTTTTACGAACGTTACGTTATTCTGGCAATTTCAAGGCCGGCATATTTAGAAGGGAAACCAGTTAGCTAGAGCGTTGATTGGTTGGGACCGTTCGAATTGACTCCGCCCCTCGAAATTTTACAGTCGAATAGGACTCGAACCGTAAGTTCGATTCGAAGGCTAGTTCGAGGGAAGTGAGAATTGGGCCCCTGATCTTATCGTAAGTTTCTGAGTGTGATGGATAACGCTCGCTCTCCGTCTGAATGTTTCCTTTCACCCAATCTGTGACAAAGACAATAGGTAGCAAATGGAATAAAAATTAACAATATTAAAATGACATTTATTCAGTTTAGGCTCTTTACAGACTCTACAACCGGCACTAGGGACTAGGGACACTACACTAAAAGTGGGAAGTCTACGCCAGGTAACTCAGTTTGAGTAAACCCCACAACTATTACTGCCAAAGATTTCACCGTGTTTTATTTGTACATAACTTCCTTAGCTTATGATTTTTAGAGTTAATTAAAAGAAGTATTCCTTCTGGTTAAATAATTTGATAGAGAACTGTTTTCGTGGGTTCTGTGGCGAGGCTTTAGGTGCAGTGACTTTGCAATTGTTATAATTATGTACCTTAAGTATATTACAGTTATCTTAATGCCGTCTAAATAACTATGCATTACCTACTTAATTTATAAGCTTTATTGGAACTATGAAGGATAATATTGTACATAAGTCTGCATGTTTGTTTCTCGCTATAGTACAGTTTCTTTCAGATAGAGTAGTTTTGGTAGATAATGTTACAGTCAGATTCAGAAAATGCTCAACAAAGTTAACAAAATAATTAATAGTGACATTAAGTATAAAGAATTGGTGACCTCATAGATTTGTTTTGACCTTTTTATAAAGATCGCATCGATCATGATATGACGATATGATATCATTAAACTGGCCGTCAAATGGAAGAAAAATAGCATGGCTGTGAACTTGGATATTCAAAGGTTAATATTTTCGTCCTTGTTCAGCCATCACGTGATTGAGTACCTATCAAACGTCATCATTTATTATTTTTGTAGGATATATTTTAACGTACCTATTGAATACAAGTATGTGTATAAGGAATTAGGAAACTACCGCACTAAATAAACGTAGATTCTCATAACAGCTGGAATGTAAATATTTCCTCAATTCTTCTCGTCTCTTCCTCATATTTTTCCCAGCGATATCACAAGCGCACATTAGCTTACCACTTCCTGCGCCCTGCCCCCCTAAAAAGGAAGCTAAAGCAATATTGCTAACGCAATTAATTTTTTCGAATTTACGACAGATCTTATGCAATTCATCAATTCCGAATCTTTTATTGAATTGAATTATGTATAATGAGTGACAAAAATATTGAAATTACGTAGGATCTGCCGAGAATTCGAAAAAATGAATTGCGTTAGCAATATTGCTTTAGCTTCGTTTTTAGGGGGGATGTTTCTTACTTAAGCCAGTAGTTAAACGCTTTTTAGAAAGTTATGTTTGCATTTTGAATGTAAGCTGGTCATCAAACGGGCAACGGTGTACCTACAATGCTGTTGTAAAACAAATAAGCAACACACCGTCTGCCAAACTACTAATTTCCATTTGTGGAATTTGTATGGGTTAGGTAATAAGCATATTTTATCCGTAAGGAACTGAGATAGTAATTATTAAATACTTACGTATTGTATAGCTATGTATCTACTACTATTTTTATTGAAAGATGATACCTATAACATTTTATGTAAGTACTTATGTATAAATATGTTTTTTGATTGTTACAGACCAACTGTTTCCTGGTATGCTACTCAGTGGGTAACAGATCTTCATACGAAAATGTAGTCCACAAGTGGTACCCAGAACTGAATCACTTCAGTAGATCAGTGCCCATCGTTCTAGTTGGTATGTATTCATTTTGTAGTAACAAAATATATTAATTACTATAAAAAGTGATTAAAATACAAATAATAAGATTTATTAATTATAGTATAAGTACTTTATCTCAATATTACTCAACACTGGTATATTATTGAATTATTTTGGACAAGTTGAGTAGTAATTAATAGAGTAGGAAAATAAATAATTCATTTAAATGCTTCAGGAATAAAGAGGAATAAAGATTTCGCAAAAACCTAGATATTGGATGTAGATCGTATTTTAGTAGGTACATAATATAGGTAGGTATATAAATCATTTTACATATATATGGGTATTGTAGTTCAGATACCAGTTACTTTATACAGTTCTTTACCTTTTGATGTATCCACTAAAATGCATAAAATTAAAATAACTTTCCCTGCTGTAGGATCTAAAGATTGTTCAATCCAGTGAATTAAGTAGAAAATATTTATTTCGGTAACTTATCATCTACAATAATAATATAGTTCAATGGGGTCTCCTTTTAAGTATTATAAATACCTGTGCTAGGAGGCCCCTAAGTATTATGTACTTAAGTAATTTTATTAAGTGTCATACTTATAATCATCATTATAATATTTTGTTCATTAATTTGCGACTATTAGCTCAATGAGGGCTAATTAGGAAGAGCTCAATTGTAGCTTTTGAGTTAAATTCGCTATGTGCACATTTAATGGACTCTTAAAACTTAGTTTCGAATGAGTAATCATTATTTTTATGGTCTACCTAAATGTTAACTTGACGCGTTGGGGTATACTGGAAATAAGTTTAGTTGCGAGTTTCATCCAAACTTATTAAGTCTTAATTTGTTTCAGCAACTAAGACAGATTTGAGGTCTTCGGATAAAGCTGTCGTTACTACTCAAGACGGAAAAAAATTAAAAAAGAAAATACGGTGAGTTGACCTTATAAAGCCTATTTCGACTTTTAGATACTTTTACTACTAATATTTACATTTTTATCCTCCGACGCAAAAAAGAGGGGTGTTATAAGTTTGACGTGAAAGTCTGTCTGTGTGTCTGTCTGTGGTACCATAGCTCTTGAATAGGTAAACCGATTTGAATGCGGTCGTTTTTAGTTACATGTAGTATGGATACTAAGGTGCTACTATAAATCACAAAGCCTTCCTATAAATATAATTTATAAGATTGCTAAATTTTCAATCCAGTGAAGAGTAAAAAGTAAAGATAGGCAATGATTAGATTGTTACTAAACAGAGTATTTATTTGACGTTCGGAAAAAAATGCGATAGCTTGATATGGTAATAGAATTAATTTTAAAACAATACAAAAGTGAAAAGTGACATGGGTTATCGTGCGAGAGTGTCGGCTGTTGCGATATGGCCTCTTATCTCATGTTGATAATGCTGCGAACTTCTGATATGACGATACAGGGACAAGTTGTTTAATAAATCCTCAGTTATCAAAAGAGAATAAAAAATTAAAGTAATTTATGATATTTTAATCTCTTGTGTAAAATTTATAGTTGCATCAATCCCATTCTACTGTATGTAGTTGTTTCTCTATCCATCTATTTCTTAAATATGTATTCAGGAGATCCTAATCTCTTGGACATCGCATCATCGTCTTTATGGCATCTTGTGGACTGAGAGTAACTTTGTATCCGGTCCCCGAAGTCTCTGATAAAAACGTATTTTCATGTAGGTATTCGAATATTTATAATTTACCGGGTGTATTGATAAAATTAGGAAATATAATTAAAATCATTACTATTCATCGTATACAATAAAATTTAGTACACTTATCTAACTTATCAGTTATGGAACAAGGATTATGATAAAGTATTATCTTATGAAAGCTTGATTGTAAATAAGGTATCTATATATTTGTTATACAGTTTTTGCGTTGACCTTATGTACATCAATAAAGTCACTATTGGCGGTTTATCTCAATTCGAAGGACCAATCAGATTACCTTTTGCATTGGTCACATACAGTATGATATGCGGAAGGCATAATAATATAAATTTTGTGTATGATGCACCCAATACTTATTATACCTACAGCATATTCACCTTGAAATCGGGGTAGGTATATCGATTCCCTGTACTAAAAATAGCTTTGAAAATTTATAGCGCTTGAATGTTTTTGCACATATAACTTACCTACTTGTTTATAACATCAATTACTCATTTCATATTCACACCACAAATTAGACATTTGTAATTTTAATCATTGGTTCAATATAAATCTATAATAAAATTCTTATAATCCCTTGGAATAATATTGTGACGCAGGGTAGCAAACAAGCATACGGCCTGTGTGGGCAAGCGTCACGGTAAGCGGTTACCGTAGCTAATTGACGCTTGCAACATCTTGCATATCCAAAATATGCGTCTAGATCCATTCATTTTAGCCCTACTCGGGAAAAAATATGCGTGACTGCAAGTGTCAATATTTTGGTTTGCCTGTAATGAATCATGATACTTAGTAATAGGATGAAAATTATTTAGTTTTACATTTTATGTTGATGTTATGTATGCGAGATTATTTGTTATTCATAAGCAGAGTTGTAGTTGATATTGATGAGCACAAAAATACCATAACCATTCGTAACTATTGGGGAATACCTATACTCGTCATGTGAAGTGCAATTGGCGCAGAGTTTGTTGTGCCATTAGGATCCTTTATTGCTATGCCTATACGCCCTTTCAAAGGCAATATTCACTGTAAATAAGTAGCCAGTTTAAAGCGTTTTATTATGGCTTGCCTGTATCATGAGTAATCATGACAAATAACATATTTTTATGGACTTGAAGGTGCTATCCACTGATGGCTTCCGTCCATATATCAGGGAACTGGCTCAGCGAGCCTTGTCACCCTTACGCGGACAATTACATGATCAAATCATAATAACGTTATATGGGACCATCTCGGGATCTCCCTTATTAGTAAAGGGATTTCCCTTAATGTTTAGAATTGTGGCACCAGCAGTTGTACTTAGTTGTATGTGATATGTTTTGTTGCCTACAAATGTACATATTATTATGTGCCTACTCAAACTCGATTGGCAGGGCCTTACTTTACAACACCACTTTTATCGATGTCACGGGAAAGGACTTATCGAAACCGGTAGTTGTAGCGGACTATAGTAATGAGAGCACTTTTACCATCATTATGTTTATGTCAGTATTATTAAATTTAACTCTTCTTATGCAGGACATACCTAGGTACCGACTTTATCTGTAGGCGGTAATATTTACCTAACAGAAGATTTTTAGGTACAAAGAGACGATATCCTAACGATTTGTGCTGTTCAACAGCAACAAAATCTAATATCCTTCAGTATTGTACGTAGTAGGTACGTCCTAATTATACATAATGTGATTCATATTAAATATTGGTTTTTCGTTTTTTCAGGGCTGTTCAACTGGTGGAGTGCTCAGCGCTCGCGCGTGAGAACATGAACGAAGTGTTCGAGGAAGCTGTGCGCGCCGCACTCCGTAAGAAGCCCGTACATAAACGCACCTGTCAATACCTCTGATTGTTTGGGATGTCCCGTTACGTCCATCGTTTATTTATATAATTACCATATCACAATTATGTTTGTAGTTTTCCTCGTGAAGACACACGAATATAATCAAGCACGCCCGCACAGGACACCGATCTAAATTGCGTAATTCAGAGTTGTGAACTAAATTGTAAACGCTCTTTATATTGTGGGCATACGTATCCTCCTACGCACGTGCGATACTCGCCAACTATTCAATAGTTGTAGTCATTAAACTACCAACTGGCCGTTTAAAATTAACTAAAGAAAAATATTTGACACGTTTGTGTACCTTGACCACATGTTTTAATTGAAAAATAATACTCTTTGAACTTGGGTTGTAATATGGATGTATACACGGAAAGGAAAATGCCATGTTGCAACATTGTAAGTTGAACGATTAGTAGGTAAAGGTTTGTACAAATATTTTAGATACTAATATTCAATATTTAGGCAGGTAGTTACTGTACGAAAGTTGTATATTTAATTTACTCAATGTAAATATTTTAGATTTTAAATGTTTTATTAAGTATGAGTGATCCCTTCTATGGGCGACATTCCAAGCATCTACCATTGTTATTACTGTCGTTTCACACACAATAAGTTTATAAATAAATAATGTATTATTAGCGTGTAACACTGACTGAAACACTTGGCAGTATTTTAGCCGTTATAGTCACTCACCACACGCGCACACTGTCGTACTTATTGAAGTATTCCATTTTTATCAATTATTATTATTACATGTAAATATAAGTGCGATGAAATTAAAAAAATGCCTTTTAATAATATTTTTGTAAATTTACATAAATTCACATAAAGTATGGCAAGCCTACCGACCAAATTATATTGACCAAAAACAATAAATTTTAAGTAAATGTTGAATTAATTGTTTTATTTTCCTTACCACCTATCCTCCCTCCTAAACTATTCTCATAACTATATTTTTTCCATACATTAACATACTGCATTTTAGTATCTACAGATTTTTTATTAGAATTACAATTAACTTAAGACTTACCGAACCAAATATACCGAACAATAAACAAAAAAAAACGTCTATACCGGTCCGACTGTTATGTATAATTAAAGGCAAAGTACCAAACATACACTCGAAAACCCAGACTGATCGGATAATAAAAAGCAAATGTCGTCTTTTGTAAAATGTATATTAAAATAGCAAGTAACATGAATGGCACTATTAGTAGAGAGCGTCAACAATGTTGTGATTCGACACGACTCCTCCAATCTTTGTGTTAAAACCTATTCATTAATCTAGCTTTAATTAAAGATGATAAATCAATGGAACATTAAAAATGATGGAACAGTGTTGGTATAAATAAAATTGTGACCTGGTTAGTCTTATGTGCAGGTAAAGTCAATCGGATATGCAGCCGTTGACTCCTCGTACTCAAGTCGTCATTTTTTCCTAGAACGCTCGATGAGTTTACTCTGTAACAAATAGTTTTCTGTAAGATACTGTGTTTGCGTCATAAAGTTATCTAACCTGCACATTAGGTATGTGCATTTAATGTAAACATAAAATAAACCCTCTTACTCATAAAACGCTATTTATCTAATATACTGATTAAATGGTCACTTAAATACATCAAATTCATCCAATGAATGACAGTCCGGCTAGGAACTAATGGAGTGATTATAACCCGCGCGCGCCGCGGTGACGGGACCGCAACACTCGTACGAAAACGTATCACATGGAAATGTAGATAGGAAATTTCACGACGCGACTAATGTATGCCCGCGGCGTGCGCGATTGTTTGAGGGTTCCGCTGCACCAACCAGCAACTAATAGAATCGCGCGGGTCGCGGTTACCCGGTTGGTAGGCGGGCTACCGCGACGCGCTTACGGAAATCCGATGCCATTCTGTCATTAGTTTTCGGGGTGACGTGCCTTATCTGTGCACGTTTGTCAATAACCGCCCTTGCGATCATCGAACGCTAAGTTTGCGGGCGATGATAGCAACCGCGACGGCTGCGTAACTAACCGCACAAACAACCGGTCTCGTGAAATTACAAAAAAAACACGACGGGCGCGGGGGAAAATCGATTCGTGATTTTCCTAAGGTGAAGTTATTTACATGACCATTTAATCAGTGTATTAGTTAAATAGCGTTTTATGAGTAAGGCCGAAAGTGTTTTTAGGTGAAAACTTCGTAAGGTAACCATAGTTTCCAAACATGGTGGATGTTGCAAATCTGTTACCAAGCATCTTCTGGGGTTTTCCGGCGACTGCAATTTTGTTCCTTCTAGGCTTTGACTTTTCACTCCTAAGGTGACGTTATTTACATGAGCATTTAATCAGTGTATTAGTTAAATAGCGTTTTATGAGTAAGGCCAAAAGTGTTTTTAGGTGAAAACGTCGTAAGGAAACCATAGTTTCCAAACATGGTGGATGTTGCAAATCTGTTACCAAGCATCTTCTGGGGTTTTCCGGCGACTGCAATTTTGTTCCTTCTAGGCTTTGACTTTTCACTCCTAAGGTGACGTTATTTACATGAGCATTTAATCAGTGTATTAGTTAAATAGCGTTTTATGAACATGTATAGACAAGGAGTGAAAAGTCCCCTACCTTAGCTAAGTTAAGGCCGATCTCGCTAAGCCTCTTGTGTTGGTAGGTGAGCGGTTCGTGCAGCTTCGCGTCGCCGCGCTTGTAGAAGTCGCTGTAGTCGAGGCGGAACGCCAACATCTGCAGTGACACCTCTGTATGGAGCGCCAGCTTCAGGATCAACGTCGTCACGTGACCACTGGGAAATGTCACACAGTTAAAAAGGATAACACCTTGCTCAATAGGACAATAGGAAAACTAAAGGAGCAACTAAGTATAGTTAATCGTACCGATTCGAATATGGCGCAAGTCTAGCCCACGCTCAAATATACCATCTAAAAGGTATCCTATTTGGTGCGATGGTAAATATAAATCTCATGAACGGTGTTTCAAAGATAATAAAAATAATAGACTGCCACCCACCCCCTTATTAATAAATAAGCTTAGGATTTAAATATATCCGTCACTTTCTAATGTCATATAACAGAAAGGGCTGGGGCTGTCTTAAGGCCCGGGTTTTGCAATGCTTGACTTAACAACAGAGTAACATTTTTTTAATAGATAAAAAAATATGATTCAAAAGACAGTATTGTGGTACAATCACCTGCGACTAATCTTACCGATAGGTGCGAGCCCAGACATTCAAATCCGCTTTCCGGCTGGCTAGGAACTGAAGGAAGATTTTACGTTTCTCTTTATCGTGTGCTTCGTCTGCGGACGTGAACGCATACTCACCTGAAAAAACACTTTGGCTCTGTATAAGTCACATATTAGTTCTCGCTCCTATTAGCTAGAATAGAACATTGTGTTTAAACATTGGGTAATTTCACAGATTTCATACAAAAAATATGTATGTATATGCAAATGTGTATGTGTATATTACGTGTATACCGTATACCTCTGGCTAGTCGGTCTGCTTTCATCTGCTCGATGCGTTCCCGCCGCTCGAGCTCTGCGTTGATGCCCGCGTGTAGTATCGACTCAAAACTACGCAGCGCCAGCGTTTCATTCAACACATTGCCTAAGTATGACTGTAGCTCCTGTACAAATAATAATATATATAATGTCAGAATAAAATAAATAAAATAGAGGTAAACTTCTCAAGTGGGTGTCGATGGATAAATACGACAGTACGAGTAAAAACGAAAATGATATAGCGCAAAAATAATAGCTGAAACAGCATCATGTTTTAATACACAAGCCGATAGTGTCGCTGATAAGGATAAATACCATTATGATTTATACATGAAAAAACCTCAAGCACTTTTTTGTTAGGGTTCCGTACCCGAAAGGTGCCAAACGGGACCTTATTCATAAGCCTCCGCTGTCTGTCCATCCGTTTGTCTGTCTGTCAGTGGGCTGTATCTCATGACCCGTAATAGGTAGACACTTGAAATTTTTACGGAATATGTATTTCCATTGCCGCCATAACATCAATTTTTTTTTTGTTTTTACTGTGTATAAACCTGTGTTTGACCACAATCTCACCATGGTAAGTGATTATGTAGCCGATGGTGGTAAGCACACAAAGCCTAGAAGGAACTGGCTCTCAAGTGCAGCTGTCGGAACACACCGGTAGATGCTTGGCGACAGAAAAAAAATATAAAAATGAAATAAAATTAATAATTAACTTTTGGTGTTCTTTTTTGTGCCTACAATTAATTTCATAGTCAATTTGAGTTAGTTAATTGTGTGTGAGTCCCATTCGCACTTGGCAAGTTTTTATTCTACAAAGGCAAACAAGCGTACGGCCCACCTGATGATAAGGCGTTACCCAACTAATATGGCTTACCGATGTACCTGCGCAGAAGATACAGTTGCAAAGCGCGGGAAACGCTATTGGTCGGCAGCTGCCGCCATGTTAGCGCGCGCCGTGCGGAGGGGCGTGACTTGCGAGTGAGACGGAACTAACAGCTGCAGTGTATTATGAACCTTATAGGAGTGATCTAAGGTTGATTGTCAGTTTTAAGCATTCTTTCGTTAAGGCTCGGTACTAGCCAAACATGTTGCCGTATTGTCATAAGTTTATATAGAAAACGTAAAGTAGTAGCCACGAAAAAAAACATCTGCCTAGTTGAAGAGTTTAACTAGCCGCCAAAAAAAACCGATTCAAGAAAAACTTTCTAGATTCCTGTAAAAAAAATATAGAATATCGCTAAAAACGTGAAAAAGGGACTCCCGTACTGTCATAACTTTGGCGTAATTAAGAACTTAAACCTAATAAACTATACGTAATCATGGAGAATAAAGAACAGAGAAGCCGCCGAATATTTTTGTTTTATACAGTACCATACTTATATTTTGAGTAAAAAATTTGCAAACTTTTCGCCCGAAATCTCCATACAAAATTACTATGGCGGCGCGCTTTCCCGATATATAGTCGCTCGGTGAACTCCGCAGCTCAGTCCACCCCACGTCTTCGAAGTGAGAGCACGTCACTTTATGCAAAAAAATAAGACGTAGGTGGCGGCGTGTACATACACAACATCCACGCACAGTGGTCGGTTTTAGGTAAACGTTGGTAAAGAATAGAAACAAGGTAGTCAAGTAATTTTATAATTTCGTTTCATTGATTTTTTGAACCAGAAGTATTTTTTACTTCATACATTTACAACTTATGTGTTTTTGTTTATAATGATAATTTTAATGAATAACTATTATGAAACATAATATAATAATCGTTAATCGGAAGCAGCGGCAGGCTTGAGGAAATTTTCTATATATAGATTGTATTTTGTACATATTTGTTGTAAATAAAGATTTTATTATCATATAATAATTATTTTTTGGGGAATATTTTATGTATGTATATACTTTCTAATGCTTTTTCAGTTGATAAGACATCTTACGAAATAATTATTGTTTTTTGTAAATATTTATGTAATAAAAATAAAATGATAATTATAGAATTTAATGATGAGGTATTTTTCATCATCGGTTGTACTGTTGTACTAAACATGTTGATTTTTTAACACCTCGTATTATAGCTTTCCTTGAAGGTATAAGTAGAATAATCAAATCTAGTAAGTCGATGTACTAATTTGAATCTTTGCAATAATGTAGTTTCCGGCCTGCAAAATGGTCTCCGTACAATACTATAATTTTGTACCATCCAGCTGATCTGATGATGGAACCGGAAGGTTGGGGTTCTTCAAAAAGGGTGTGAAAAAGGCTGTGAAGAGGCTGCAGGGTCTGGAACGCGCGAGTGATAGCCCTGGTGTTGCAAGCGTCCATAGGCTAAGGTAACTGCTTACCATCAGCGGACCGTATGCTTGTTTGCTACCTTAGTGGTATAAAAAAGGGTATGCACTGGAACCACATAACGGCACAATGTATCCTAGTCGAGTTTGGGCTTATTGGAACCGTCTCGAAACGTTCTTTAGCCATAATCAGTTGTCAGGGTCTGATGATGGAGTCGGAAGGTTGGCACTGGAACTCCTTAACGGCACTACGTATCGTAGTCGTGTTTGGGCTTGTTGGAATCGTCTTGAAATTTACTTTGGCCATAATTAATTTTCAGGATCTGATGATGGAGTCGGAGCGTAGGCTCTAGAACTCCATAACGGCACAACGTATCCTAGTCGTGTTTGGGCTTGTTGGAATCGTCTCAAATCCTTCTTTGGCCATAATCAGTTTTCAGGGTCTGATGATGGAGTCTGAATGTAGGCACTGGAACTCCTTATCGGCACAACGTATCCTAGTCGTGTTTGGGCTTGTTGGAATCGTCTCGAAACGTTCTTTGGCCATAATCAGTTTTCAGGGTCTGATGACCGCCATCTTGAACTTCTTAGATACTGATCCGATAGCTCTCAAAATCGATATTTGAGAGACCTTAGGGTCTCAAAATAAGAATCTTTTTCAGAATTTTGAAAAAGTGTCCGCCATTTTGAACTTTTTAGATACTGGTCCGATTGGTCTCAAAATCGATATTTGAGAGACCTTGGGGTCACAAAACAAGAATCTGTTCTCAAAATTTAGAAAAAGTGTCCGCCATGTTGAACTTTTTGGAAACTGGTCCGATTGGTCTCAAAATCGATATTTGAGAGACCTTGGGGTCACAAAACAAGAATCTCTTCTCAAAATTTTGAAAAAGTGTCCGCCATCTTGAACTTTTTATATACTGGTCCGATTGGTCTCAAAATCGATATTTGAGTGACCTTGGGGTCACAAAACAAGAATCTTTTCTCAGAATGTTGAAAAAGTGTCCGCCATTTTGAACATTTATATACCGGTCCGATTGTTCTCAAAATCGATATTTGAGAGACCTTGGAGTCACAAAACAAGAATCTTTTGTCAAAATTAGGAAAAAGTGACCGCCATCTTGAACTTCTTAAGTACTGGTCCGATTGCTCTCAAAATCGATATTTGAGAGACCTTGGGGTCACAAAACAAGAATCTCTTCTCAAAATTTAGAAAAAGTGTCCGCCATTTTGAACATTTTAGATACCGGTCCGATTGTTCTCAAAATCGATATTTGAGAGACCTTGGAGTCACAAAACAAGGATCTTTTGTCAAAATTAGGAAAAAGTGTCCGCCATATTGAACTTTTTGGAAACTGGTCCGATTGGTCTCAAAATCGATATTTGAGAGACCTTGGGGTCACAAAACAAGAATCTCTTCTCAAAATTTAGAAAAAGTGTCCGCCATTTTGAACTTTTTAGATACTGGTCCGATTGGTCTCAAAATCGATATTTGAGAGACCTTGGGGTCACAAAACAAGAATATCTTCTCAAAATTTTGAAAAAGTGTCCGCCATGTTGAACTTTTTATATACTGGTCCGATTGATCTCAAAATCGATATTTGAGAGACCTTGGGGTCACAAAACAAGAATCTGTTCTCAAAATTAGGAAAAAGTGTCCGCCATATTGAACTTTTTGGAAACTGGTCCGATTGGTCTCAAAATCGATATTTGAGAGACCTTGGGGTCACAAAACAAGAATCTGTTCTCAAAATTTAGAAAAAGTGTCCGCCATTTTGAACTTTTTAGATACTGGTCCGATTGGTCTCAAAATCGATATTTGAGAGACCTTGGGGTCACAAAACAAGAATCTCTTCTCAAAATTTAGAAAAAGTGTCCGCCATTTTGAACATTTTATATACCGGTCCGATTGTTCTCAAAATCGATATTTGAGAGACCTTGGAGTCACAAAACAAGAATCTGTTCTCAAAATTAGGAAAAAGTGTCCGCCATCTTGAACTTCTCAAGTACTGGTCCGATTGCTCTCAATATCGATATTTGAGAGACCTTGGGGTCACAAAACAAGGATCTTTTCTCAAAATTAGGAAAAGTGTCCGCCATATTGAACTTTTTGGAAACTGTTCCGATTGGTCTCAAAATCGATATTTGAGAGACCTTGGGGTCACAAAACAAGAATCTGTTCTCAAAATTAGAAAAAAGTGTCCGCCATCTTGAACTTCTCTAGTACTGGTCCGATTGGTCTCAAAATCGATATTTGAGAGACCTTGGGGTCACAAAACAAGGATCTCTTTTCAAAATTTTGAAAAAGTGTCCGCCATGTTGAACTTTTTATATACGGGTCCGATTGGTCTCAAAATTGATATTTGAGAGACCTTGGGGTCACAAAACAAGAATCTTTTCTCAGAATGTTGAAAAAGTGTCCGCCATTTTGAACATTTATATACCGGTCCGATTGTTCTCAAAATCGATATTTGAGAGACCTTGGAGTCACAAAACAAGAATCTTTTGTCAAAATTAGGAAAAAGTGTCCGCCATCTTGAACTTCTTAAGTACTGGTCCGATTGCTCTCAAAATAGATATTTGAGAGACCTTGGGGTCACAAAACAAGAATCTCTTCTTAAAATTTTCATAAAGTGTCGCCATGTTGAACTTTTTAGATACCGGTCCGATTGCTCTCAAAATCGATATTTGAGAGTCCTTGGGGTCACAAAACAAGAATCTTTTCGAGAGTGCAGAATGTTGTGTGCGTGTCATTGCACACAACACTAACCCGCAGTAAATACCCATTTGCCACATGTTGCTTTCATAGCGTAGTTGCGTAGTTTAGTTCGTTCGATTACGGTGGATGTAGATTTAAGAATTTATGCTATTTGTTTTAAGAATTTATGCAACATCTTTGTTTCAAAGGTTTTTCGTTTGTTTTAATCCAGATATCTGCATATCTTGGTCAAAGTTGGTTAAGTGTTTTAGAGCATTCCATCTCATAAAGACATTCCCGGGAAATCGAAAAAAAATCCCGACTTCGGGAACGACTTATTTCCCGAGAATTCACCATGCTATGGTTTCCTCACGATGTTTTCCTTCAACGAAAACTCAAGCTCATATGTTATTTACCACCTAGAACCTAAAGAAACTGAAATAGGTATACTATAAAGGTCGTCGCTCCTATATCAGCATCATCGCAGCAACAGCCCGGTACTCAACTCAATCCAACCACTAGCTGCCAGCACGCCGCCTGCGAGGTGGCAGCTCGCGGACGGCGCGGCGCTGGAAAATTAGTGACGCGGCTTTGGCAAGATTCCGCTTGCTGGCGTCACGCAGCAAGGGAGCGGACCGCTCGCTGGAAGCGTGTGGTCAGCAGGACTAGTGGCTTGTAGCGGCAAGCGCGCTTGCCGCGAGGCGTCAACTATTTTATCTAGTTTTAGTCATTGTAAAATTTACTTTTACGCATACGATTTAAAGGCTTCACTTGCATGGCAAGGTAAATGCCGAGGCATAGCCGTGTTGTTACAGTAAGCGGTGACCCAAATGGTGTAGATTCTGTTGTAAATCGCACTAAACTAATTATGCCATACCACCATAATAATGAATAATGAATTTGGTCAATGTTCATGTCATGACAATTCCAACAACCCCAAAAACGGCTAGGATAATTTCCTTAATTATGGAGTTCGAGTGCCTGTCGTATTACTCCATCAGACCCTAAAAACCATATATGGTAAAAGTGCATATCATGACAATTCCAACAACCCCAAACACGGCTAGGTAGGATACGTTACTCCGCTATGAAGTTATTTTTTTTTTTTTCAATGGAAAACTTACAGCTAAGTATACATAAAGATATATCAATATATGGAAATGAAAGGCTAATTAAAAGTTTTCACAGATATTCCATAACAATTTCTAGTACCTCCTTCTCCATCATCAGATCCGGGATACCATATCTGGTCAAAGATCGTCTCACGAAAATTCTAACAACCCCAAACACGGCTAGGATAGGATGCTCCGCTATGGAGTTTCAGTACGTACTCCCTTACTCCATCATCAGACCCTGCAAACCATATATAGTCAAAGTTCGTCTCACGACAATTCCAACAACCTCAAACACGATTTGGATACGTTGGTCTGCTATAGAGAGCCTTTCGGGATTGTATTTTCAAACGAACTAATACACTTGCAAAGTTTAAAATTGTCTTCCTAGATTTTATTTACATAGTTACATACTGCCATACTACGTAGTTATAACCGTAGCTGCCCGGTGCGACTTCGTTCGCGTGGTGCCCTACCCTACCTTAAATATATCAAAAACTTAAAAATTGCCAAATCTGTCCAGCCGTTCTCGAGTTTTACTACTTTTTAGGGTCCCGTACCTCAAAAGGTAAAAAAGGAACCCTTATAAGATCACAATCTTGTCCGTCTGTCTGTCTATCCGTGTGTCACCACCGATTTTCTCAGGAACGGGTGGACCTAGCAAGTTAAAATTTATACCAGATACTGAGGTCTATAGTCCCTATTAGGTAAATAAAGTCAAGGTCCTAAGTCATCACGATAAAAAAATATGGGCAAATTTAGATTTTCGAGATAACTTGTAAGTATCAAAATTTACCTTAATTTTCAACTATTTAAATTTTTCGGAATTTTCCCTTTACTTGTGCTGTAAGACCTTGTTACCAAAGACAATTCTAGTTCAACCGGAAGTACCCTATAGGTTTTGGGTCGAAAACCTATATGGTAGTTCCCGTTGACCTAGAATCACGAAATTTGGCAAAAAGCAAAAAGCACAAGTAAAGGAAAATAAAAAAGCTGAAAAGGACACGACATATAAAAAAGCTGAAAATTAATATAAGTTTTGGTACTTTTAAAGTTTGCGCCTACTACTAATTTCACAGTCAATTTGAGTAAGGTTACATTATGATTATTATTGTACGGAACCCTCCGTGTGCGAGTACGACTCGTACTTGGCCGGTTTTATTTATTTCTGAAACAGAACTGTTTTGTATTCCATTCCAACAAAACAGACCAAAAAGATCGGACCTCATACTACAGCCACAGCTACAGCTAAAAAACAGAAAAAAATCTGAACGCATCTATAAATACCTATTTGACAACCATGTGAAAAAAAAAATCTAAAAAATAATTTAAAAAAATTAAATCGACTTCAGAATACACTAAAAAGTATGAAATAGCTCTAATCTGACACTGATTTGAAGTCAACGAAATATTTTCAATGTAATATTTCGATGTTTAGTCGAGCTCTTTCGCTGACTTTAAATCAGTGTCAGATTAGAGTTATTTCATACTTTTTAGTGTATTCTGAAGTCGATTTAATTTTTTTAAATTACTTTTTCATTCCGTCATTTTTAGTTCTTCTTAAATGAACTAGAATTTGACCAACATTTTGAGATGTTTTTCCTTTGACCCCACACCCGTAGCTCGTACCAATAAGCCAGGCCGTCAAACTTATTTGTCCAGATCTTGAAAACGACTGAAGCGATTTCGATACAACTTACACTGTTCCCTATGTTGAAGTAAAAGTAAACCAATTAAAAAAATTTTGGTTACAATCCGATTAATATCTTCGGAG
>OX596248.1:11288326-11373870 GCA_951394255.1 Polyploca ridens
GGTCCTGCGCTTCTGGGCGGAGCTAGGCTGGCTAGAGATGTAGCCGGCGATTCCTTCACGCAAAAAGGGCCCACCTAAGCGGCCTATTTGCGGAAAAGAAGAGCCCACTACAAGTAACAAGTAAGTAACAAGTATGGTCATGAAATGAAGTGCGCGTACAAAGTTTCAACGACTAAAATACATATAATGAATTCCAATTTCTCGTTTATTATCGATATTTTTACAGAGAACAAATGACAAAGAATCCATATCGACATTTTGTCTGACTTTAAATCAACTAGTGTACGATGAATGCATCTATATGGAAACTGCTCACGCTTCATACAAGGTAACGTTGTTAACGCTATCACTCTATAATATTCTAACTCTATGGCGGCACCACTCCGAACTGTTACACCCACCACCAGCAGAGCTCGGAAGCTACGACCCCGTGACACGCATGTATAGCGTGAACTACGCGTGAGCCTTCCCAGCAGGCCACACGTGATTATTATAGTAGATATTTTTTTCTTCAAAATACATATCTGGGTAATATTCTGCTAAGTAAATGAAGGGCAACTAACAATACACAATGCATTTATATTGATTAAATGCACATACCACTGGAAGGTAAAGCAACAACTATGTTACTGTTGTTATATGGGAGGCTTTGATTGGATCCCTGCTGCTTTGGTGGGTTGCTTCCACCCCAGCTTGCCGATCCAATTGTACTCTTACTGGTGCTAGATGCTGCTGGTGATATACCCATTGCACAATTCTGTAAAAGAAGTTAAAAATCAAATGTTTGGAATGCAATGTAATGAAACATATTTTACTTCTAATGGAAAATGAAGAAAAAGATTCTAGTACAAGCTCTAATTGCCAATAAAGGCAGGACACACCTTCTGTATTTCAGATCAGCTGTGGATGAAAAAAAAGGGAAGAATAGAGAATGTATTTATTGGCATTTTTAATTAACATTAGTGCTAAGATTAATCTATTTTTATTCGGTAATAATTATACAGTGTGTAACGGAAAGGTCATATACATATAAAGTGCACGACTTCTTTGGATGATAATAAACCATACTATAATTTTATTTAAATCCTATGTCTAACTGTTAGGAAGATGAGAAATTCCAATCCAATGATACCAAGAAACCAAAAATTTCAAATTGAAATTAAACACATCACTAGCACAAATCAGCTGGTCGGTGTTATTGACCTATTCAAACGTGAAAACAAACTTCTTACTCCTGGTATTTTTGGATATTTTTTTAATGGGTTCCGGATTTTTATTTTATTATTAATAAGTTCTTACTTTCTCTTACAAAAGCGACCATTAGTTTTGTGAACAAGTTAAAATACAAATATTGTAGCGAATTAGTAGGGACTACGGAATAATAGGTACCTCCTTAGATAAAACACCTAACATAACACGTTATCGTACCTACGTAAAATAATAAACATAACGTAGTATGTAATGTAAATGAGTAAACGCACTATTATCCACAGTAATCTTCTACCACACAATTAAGGTAAGTTCGACATAGTAAATCATCAAATAAGTATCTAATCTTTTATTGGTTGCCATTGGCAATACATACTCTAAATAGTTAGGTACTGCGAAAGTAAATTATGGAACTTAGAACAGAAAAAGGATTTTGTAACACAAATTTATGTTCAAATGAACCCTGAATATCTTTCCTACGCAACTTATGTGTGTCCTGGTACAAAAATAATGCTAAAGGGTTCCGTTTTTAGTTTTAATTAGATTTAAGAAAGCTAGGATTGTTGAACATAACGGAGTACTTAGCTCACGACTACGCGACTTTCGATGAACGTGTAAATGTAGGTGCCTATTAATTGTGTACATACTACCCGTGCGCGATACGTTGTGATCTGAGGGGGGGTGAGACGTCACAGTCGTGTTGTAGTACAAAACGGGCGCCATCGGGGAAGTACATAGTACAAAGTATTTTTTTTTTTTTTTTATTTTAAATTTATTTCCTTCTGAATCTTGAATTTTTGATATCAGAATTTAATTGTTTTCGTAAAGATTGGAATTAGAAATTATTTAATACAGAAAAAAGACGTTTTGTAGGTAAGTTTTGCGAAAGTTGTACCGTATGTATGGAACAGAACCGAAAAAGGATTTTGTAACATAAATTTATATCAAAATGAACCCTGAATGACTTTCCTATGCAACTTATGTATCTCCTGGTACCAATAATTTCAGTGGGTTCCGCTTTTAATTTAAATATGATATCACATGATATGTTGATATGGTATGTTGTATTATGAATATGTTGGTACTAGTTGGTAGCTTTTGCCATGTATTTTTTATAAGTTGGTAGGTAGTAGCTTTTTAACTACAGGGGTATCACTGGCGCGTTGCCGACCCTGCAAAAATCTCTTTACAGCCTTTTTGAAGAACCCCATGCTGTACTCACTTGGGAAAACTACGGGCGGGGAATGCACACTAGCCTGAGCGTGCATCCGCGGTAGGAAGCTCCGTTGAAACCGCACAGTGCCAACAGTACGAAACCATTTCGGTTCCAATGTATGAGCACTTACTTGTACTATTATTTATTATTTGGTATGAAGGAGAATGGACGTCGCGTCGCTGCCGGCGCCGGCGCCGTGTCGATGGCGAGAGTTATAATAATAAAAGGCTTTTATAAGGTATGTAGCTGTGGGCATCAGATCAAACAATTCTTCCGAACACTGTCCTGTTCGTTGTAAAAGGTGGTATAAGAGGACACATTAAGGAGGCAAAAGTCTCTTCTTAATATTCCGCTAATCAAATTAAGGAAATAATTATTAAAAGTACTAGGACCTCATGAGCAACGAGAGTTTTACGAATAGAGTTGGCGCACAATAATAACAAAATTACTGAATGAACCCTAATTTCGATGATGCATACATACAATACAACGATAGGGTAAATAGGCCAGTTGCAGTTACGAAGGTGGAGATAACTTACTCCTGGTACAACTTTTGATTTTGATCAATAAATAAATCCTACCAAAAACATTTTCATGTAAATGTTTCCAAGACGAGACTATATCAGTGAGTCAGTGACGAAATCGGGTTTTTTTAGATAACAATAAAACTATGCAATTGAAACTTTATCCCCCTTACAAAACATGGTTTAAAGCAAAACCATCCTCAATTTATGTGATTATTCCGTACTTACAAATTAATACAACGACGGACTTATGTAGGTACCCCCAGCACAGTCAACAACAAGTGATCTAATCGGTATCGTTTGTCAACTCAGCTGATCAGCTCATGGGTTTTACTTAACTAGTATCCTGACCTAGCTCTTCTTCAATCTGCGCCCTAGTGTGCGTCGATGTACCTATTAAATTCAGAGTTTTCATTAAATTATTATTATTAGGTAGTACTCAGCCACGACCTGAAGAAGGTAGCTGGGGTGACTAGATGTGGTAAGTACCGAGTGATGTCCATCCAGCAGTGGCCGAGTTAGTTGATTAGAAAAATGATTGAATAATACGAAATTGGCCTAGCTACCCTAGTACCAGGAGGGAAGAAATTTTTAGGGTCGTTTTTGAATATTTTTGATTCACAGAAGTCGTCAGTCGTACGTAGGCTATCCTCGAGTTTGTTGTGTTTTGTGTCGCTCTCTCCATCCGCTTTGATTTCGTTACGTAAAATGTCGTTCAGTAATAGCGAATATTAGGAAATGATGTTGTGTGTCGGGACCGAGGATGGCAATGTGCGCGCTGCCCGAGAGTTGTGTCACAGAGGATTGTATTATAAATCTGTGGTTGTGTTGTGTTACAAATAAAGTATTTTGATTTGATTTGGTTGTATCGTCAAAGATTTATCGAAGGCAGACCAGATGCTGATCGGCAGCTGCCTTCGGTTGCCAGTTTCCATCGGATGATACATCGTCTGCACCAAACCGGTTCCTTCCACGCACCTACTTCTACTACACCTACTTCTCAATGGATCGGGCGCGGTAGTAGGAACGTGGTTTGGCCTCCGCGATCCCCAGACCTAACTCCTTTAGACTTTTTTTTATGGGGTTACATTAAAAATGTGGTGTACGCAGTGCAGTGCGATACAGTGCATGAAATGAGAGTCCGGATCGAAGCCGCCTTTAGGACAATTACCCCAGAAATGCTGTGGAATGTTCAGATGTCCATGAACAAGCGAGTGGCCTTGTGCATACAATACCAAGGCCACCACATCGAACCCTATCTTTAAAAATGTAAGTTAATTTACAAGATTAAGTATGGCTTTAGATTTTACAGTTTACTAGGTAGGATTAAGGAATAAAATAAAAATAGCTAAGTAGCTAGGGTACCTATCTAAACCGATTTTTTACATAATTTTTAATTCTGGCTCGATATTAACGTGTAATTAAATTATAACGCATTATTACTTAATACACTAAACTACTCAATACTACCTAAAGTAATGATTAACAATTATTTGGCTAAAGCTTGGGGCTAAAGTAGGTATGTTAAAATGACACGTGCTCGTCATGTCGGTGCTAAATACCGCTTATCGGCTCGTTTGATCCCTGTTAGTTCGCGCCGTCAAAGGGAAGCCGCGGCGGCACGAGGCGGCGACGGCACATTTTGTACTAGGCGCACAGATCACGAAAGAGATTTTAATAATATTATTTGCAAGGATGATAACCCTCGTAGTGCAGTGACACTTTGGTATGATTTGAATTCAATAAACTTATGGAACCAAAAATTTGGTATGAATTCTTTGAGTTATTTATTTTGCTCTGCTGAAAGCTGAATTTTTTTATAGAGACTCTATACCTGATGTAGTTTTCACCCCTTTCGGATGTATATGACCTTTCCGTTACACCCTGTATAAGCTGGATATTTGAGATGGGTGATTAAGGGCGGCTACTTTTACTCCCAATGAACATCGTTATGACATCTACAGTTGCAGAGAAAAAGGGCTTGTTTCACATTTCTTGTTTTTGTTTAGTTCTCTTGCCTCAGAAAAGTGGTCATCTCACAACATTTTAATGTAGCTTCAAAGATTAAGGTACAAACTGTCCTTATTAACACATCTCAAATTTCCATTCTGTATAAAAACAAATTAACTTTGAACTTACAGTAGTGGCAAGATATGGTATGGGAAACAACTGATGAGTGGAATCAGATTGCTGTGGGGTCTCTGACAGTGCTAGCAGGAGTGTCAACACTGATACTCGCTGCTTCAAGATGAACTGTAAGACAAGTGACTATCATTCATCTATATTTTAAAGTGAAATACCACTCACTCGCCATGCATTTGAAATTTGCCAAATGCAAGGATAAAGATAATTTTATTTGTTCAACATACATGATACATTGGATGGTAAAATGTATTATGAATCAAGATGTTGTACTAATCTTGGCTTACAAATGATATTATTTAAAGATAGTTCCATTTCAAAGAACAAAATACAAAAATTAGAAACAATAACAATAATAAATTATTGACAAATACGTAACAAAAAAAATACAATTTAAAAAACTTAAACCAATAATAATACTATTACTAGCAAAGGAAAATAATGTCAAATTTAAGTCATAAATGTCTACAATTGAAAATTAGATATAAAAATAAATCACAATAAAATAACACACATAATCAAGTGTGTCAATATAGTGTGGCCGCTGTGAGAATGTTTGTTACACCAAGTTAATATTGGCCAAATCACGGAAAGGGCTAATCTGATTATTATGCGACTTTCACTATGCTATATTCCTAAGAAAATACAGAACTATGTTGTGAAAATCCCATCGCAATAGGATTAGCCGGTTCCAAGAATAGCCCAATATTAACAGACCTCAAAAACGCATTCTCTTGGCTATTTAGATTTCTTATACAGTGATATATGTATATATGTATATATATATAGATGTGATAGACAGGCCAGTTGGCGCAGTTGGTTAAGACTCCACCTATTGTGCCGCAGGTCATGGGTTCGATTCCCACACAGGACAAGCATTTGTGTTTATGAACATGTCTGCATGTCCTGAGTCTGGGTGTCATTATGTATATTATGTATGTATTTACAAACAAAAAGTAGTATATGTAATATATCAGTTATCTGGTTTCCATAGTACAAGCTCTGCTTAGTTTGAGATCAGATGACCATGTGTGAGTATCAAATTATACTATAGAAATATGATTTGTTAAGATTTGTTTTTGTGGAAACAATATGGAACTTGGTATAAATATTGTCTAGATAGTATTTTATTATAGTAGTTTGAAGATTTTTAAATAACAGTGTTTAACTCCAATTAATCTTTAAAATAGGTACTAAGGCACATTTGCTCTATTTTTGGACAACAATAACTATTATAATATAGAATGGCCTCATTCCAGAATCAAATTGAAAGACTGAAATATATGTACTCACAGAGTTCTTCAGTTTTGAATAGAATTCACTGAATCTGTCAGCATCTCTTGCACTGACACTTGAAATTCTTGTGTGGATCTTTTGGCAGAGAATACTCTCATCCTGTACAGTGCGGGTTTTGTTCCAAGTAGATGATAAATATGACACTGCCAATTCATAAGCACCATCTAGAAACATTTGAGGGGGGAACACAATATAAATTTGGAAGATAATAATTAATACACATAGACATAGACAATTAAGACCAAGTGTCACCTAAAAAACGATTGAAGCCTGCAAAGGAGGCATTCTTGTAAAAACAAGGCCACACTCATACACCATAGGAAGCCAATCGGTTGTCATTCAGCATTCAGACATTTACAGTAAGACTCAGTTCACTAGTGCCTGCTTGGGCCAGGACTGATTTTAATCACCCATACGAAGGAAATATTCAGACTCATTTTCTTATAAGGCGATACTCAGTCTTGGTTTTTTTATATGTCTATGAATACAATTAAAAAGAACTACTAATAAATTCATTCAAAATTAGAATATTTTTAGACAGGACCTAAGTACCTGTTCTGTACCTAGCTAACAAGTTCATAAAGTAATCTTGTAAGATATTCATAAAATTATTCCTTTTCAAATAGGAAAACAAAGCATGATTTCAGTCTTATGAAACTTTTGTATGACATAAAATTAAGTGTTTCAAAAATGGAATCCAACCTAGATCAGATGACAATCCTGAGCACAATTTATGAAGTTGTCCAGCAATGTTAGAAGAAATATCCATTATAAACTGTGGTTTACAAGGTTTACTGTCGAAAAGGATTTCAAATCGATGTTTGGATTTTCATAGTTATTCAATTAGGTATTTGCTTCGATTTAAAATCAATAATTCTTCGAAGGCAAGCTTGCACCTTCAATTAACTACGTTTAATTGTTATTTAAGGTGGTAATTTCTTTTAATTATTTCTTCTTTCGGGAATTCAACGGGAACTACAAATTCAATTTGATTCAGGGTTCATTCCGAAATGGATAATATCGATCACAGCGATCACAGCAACAATTTGCGTACCGAATTAGATATCACGCTTATGACAGCTGAGAACTATCAACAATTCGGAACGCCCGTTATCGCGCTCACAGTATTCAAAACAGAACATTTGAGAATTTAATTAAAATCTGAATTATCAGTGCACTAGGACTCCTTATATCTTTTATAAGTTGACTTGCAAAAAGGAATATCTGCTTTTTTTATTATTTTTCTCTCATAAAATCATAAAAAGTATCTTTGCCAAATAGAAAACCAAGAATCTTATTAGATTTTTGCCGTCACTTTTGACAGCGCTCACGGTGATATCAGTTTAGGGCATGGTCGGTGTGAGCGCAAGATGGCGGATGTCATGACGTCATCTATGACGTTTCACGGGACATCGTGAACTGTCATTATTTAATTCGGTACGGGTTTAAGCACGCTCAAATCGATTACAGCGATTACAGCGGTAATTCGGAATGCAGCCTCAATTTATTTGACAGTTTTTTTTTTTTTTAAGTTGTTCATGACCATGGATAAAGTCCTTCAGTCGCATACTGTTTATTTCATCACTTTCATATAGTCCGCACATTAACTTTCACATAGTCCGTATAATCAGTCACCGTCCAGTCAGATTCTTGCCGTCCAGTCATGTTTTAGTAAAATTGTAGTCATTGTACTAAAACTTTTCTTGTAGATTTCCTAGTGGCCCATTGTGCTGTGCAGAATGGATTAGTATTGTCACGACAGAAAGAGAAGAATATTATAGGCCTGGCAAAAATTCAGCCATATGTTGAATTTTTGAGTAAATGTTGTCGCGACTCGGGTCGCGAAAACGTACCGATTAATCGGTTGCAAATGTAGAAACATAAGTGCGAATGAATAATCCGAGACTGGCAACACTTTGTCGTTCGACGCCATTTTGTTAGTTTTAAAGTGAGTGAAGGAAGCCGTTGCGAGGGGGGACAAGAGAAATTACCGTAAGTATTTCAATTTATTACTAAAGATAAAACTTATTTGAATTCTGGATTGTGATGTTAATTGTCGATTGATTGAGGTAGGACTTTGGTGAAAATATGCTAAGATTTCTCGGATAATTTAGGATGACATGTGAGGGACAAAGTAAGGGTTTCTCGTGGTTGGTTTTATTGTTGAGTGTTGTTTGCCTATGCTGATACTACCGTTGAATGAGATGATAACGCGAAGCCTATGAGATAAATATAGATAAGATGTTTGAACAGTTAGATGAAACTTAGCAGAGTTGTAGGGAGCTCCCATAATGTAATGTAAGAATGTTAGGAGCCACCCCCGTAGGGGTGTTAGGAGCCACCCCCGTAGGGGTGTTAGGGGCCACCCCGTAGGGGTGTAGGGAGGGTTCAACCTGTTGTAGGATCTGACCGAACCGGCAGACAAGGTTGTACCCCCGGAGGGACTGTTAGGTAGATGGGATCAACCTGTTATAGGATCTGACTGAGCCAGCAGACAAGGTTGTACCCCGTAGGGAATAAAGACTCTGAGGGTTCAACCTGTTGTAGGATCTGACTGAGCCGGCAGACAAGGTTGTACCCCCGGAGGGACTGTTAGGTAGGTGGGATCAACCTGTTATAGGATCTGACTGAGCCAGCAGACAAGGTTGTATCCCGTAGGGAATAAAGACTCTGAGGGTTCAACCTGTTGTAGGATCTGACTGAGCCGGCAGACAAGGTGATACCCCGTAGGGAACAAAGGGGGTCCAACTTGTTGTAGGATCTGACCGAGCAAGGCAGACAAGGTTGTGCCCTCGTAGGGAACTAATGGTCGAACCGAGTTGGTCGACTATGGCAAGTCTAGATCTAGCGCGGTCTGTCTCCAATGTGGATATTAGGGAGGTGAGTAACCCAGTTCTGAGTGAGTCTGGATCGATCTAGCACAGGCTGGTATGTTATTTATGAACTTTGAGCACCCCAATGGGTAAGACTAGGTCGATCTAGCATATGACAGTGGTCATACAATGAGATGATGGCAAAGGCCATAGAATGCTATTGTATTTGACAATAGCCTAGGATCCTACTATGGATAGTCCCCCACAACGCTATTGTATTTGACAATAGTCTAGGATCCTACTATGGATAATCCCCCACAACGCTATTGTATTTGACAATAGCCTAGGATCCTACTATGGATAATCCCCCACAACGCTATTGTATATGACAATAGTCTAGGATCCTACTATGGATAATTCCCCACAACGTAGTATTAAGTAAAGAAAGTATTGAGTAGAGGCAATAAACTGATGTTTATAGTAATCATGTAGAGGCTAGTATTAGTAATAACTATATGCAGCATTTGATAGTGAGACTTGAATGAAATGGGTAGGAAATACTTACGGGGAAGGGTCTGGAGGATGTCTCTGACGTCATCCCGACCCGTGTGGCGCTGGGCGGACGCTGTGTCACATGTGACACAGTGTCTGCCCAGCTTACCTTATACTTACAGATGTCCTCACTAGTAGAGAAGCGAAGCAGACGATATTTGAGTTTGTAATCAGCCAGGGACAGTAAACTAAGAACGACGGGTCTGCACACTTATTCTGAGGGTGAGTGAATTCTTGGTCAGTTGTACTCTCAGTTAATACTAATTTTTAATTTATTCGCGGTGTACCTGTTGTTGTGCCCCATGCGATGCGGCCTATCATTTGGTAGGTTGTATTTGTATGTGTGTGTGCTTCATCAGGCTAAATATATTCCCCATATGATTATATCTATATAGTCATATATATGCATATATACACAGCGCATCCTCAATGATGCTGTGTGATGATGTAGTATATGCACTTCGCGACAAATGTGACATGAAAAAAACCCTACTTTTACTTATACGTCTTCCTAACGGGTTTAGAAAGACGTATATATAAAAGTAGGGTTTTTTTAATGTAAATTTAAATTTTATGCGTCTGGGCGCTCAGTTTTATATGCCTCATCGCTGCCAATGTGCTGCCGCTGTCGATCCCCTAGGCCACCATGGACTCTCTTGTCAGAGAAGCGCAGACAGAATTGCTAGGCACGCCGACCTTAATGATATCATTCGTCGGTCTCTCGCCAGCGCCAATGTTTCAGCTCTTTTGGAACCAAATGGGCCGATTCGTGACGATGGAAAGAGACCCGGGGCTCTACCGCGTAACTTTGGTGGTAATCGTAACAACCACCATTAATAAATATCATCCAATCAGAGCCCGCGAATGGTCATCGTCGCGTCATATCGCGTGCGTGTCATTGGATGAAATAATTAATTAATGGTGTTCGTTACGATTACCACCAAAGATACGCAATAACCCGGCTGACGGCATGACATTGATTCTCTGGAAGATGGGGCGGCCCTTAGTTTGGGACGCGACGTGCGTTGATACTCTGGCACCGTCTCATCTTCCAGAGACCATGAATAAGGCCGGCGGTGCTGCTGCCTGCGCTGAATGCCTCAAACGGCGCAAATATAGTAACCTCGATAGCAGATACTTACTTATTTGAGCCGTTTGGGGTAGAGACATTGGGTCCATGAGGGCCGGCCGCCCACCGCTTTTTCCGAGGCATTTGTAAGCGCCTGGTCGAAGCGTCGCGTGACCAGAAGGCTCGCGAATACCTCGCCCAACGTATTAGCATGTCTGGTCAATCACATACATTTTATAATTAGTGTAGAATTCACACGTAGAGATGTCGCTACAAACATCTTATGGACTGATTGAAAATTAATTCTTAGTCAAAACGCTATTAAATTACTTTTTATTGAAATTATTGCAAGGAAATAGAATTTGATGATAATTATTTACATAATTAATTTAAATTAATGTTTAAAACTCGTATTTTTAATATTTGCAATTTATGTAATTTTATTTAAATCTTTCGACCTTACATAGATGGCCTAAACGTCGATTATTTTTATATCATTTCATCGTCTAAAACCAAAACAATCAAATAATAATAAAATAAATCTAATAATAACCTGTTTCTAATAAGCAGAGACTACAACGATAAATAAATATAGTCTAAATATTTTGAAATCTACTATGTTTTTTTTTTAAAGTACAATGGGCAGTTTCGTCCCAATTGTATTTCATTTGTTTTTATGGGGTTAAGTCTGTATCTAGTACTGGAAAAGTTATCGTGGTTTCATTTATTCAACAAAATATCAAATAAGAACAACTTAATTAATAAGTCTTTTATATGGACAAAAGGAGCCATTCGAAAATTTCTGGAGAATCGGTTGAGAAATGCGACCTGGACATACATACGAAAGCATTTTTGTCCAAGCTGAAACGGAGACGCTTCGCTCGCTTGGTATTTAAGTGATTTTTAAAACTTATAGTAGATTTAGAAATTGCTATCTTATTTTTAATCGTTCCCTAATCAGGGCCAGCTCTAACCTATATAGCACCCGGGTGCAAGCAATACCCTGGCGCTCTCAAGTAGGCGTACGAACAAAATGGAATATTCTCACCAGAGTGATCGGAAATTCGTGTGCAAATATAAATGACTATGACGGCGCATCGCTTTTGATTATACATGAATGGATTAATTGAAAGTTTAAAGTATCATTTCTTTATGTAAAGATTACATAATTTGTGATTTAATTAATTTCAATATTATTAATTTGATTATTGAGACAAGTACAGCTGTTATTTACCATTATGATTAATATTGGGCACTCATTTGACTATTTCCATATCATAGAGAGAACGTTATCGTTCGAGTGGGGTTACGACCGGGCGCCAACGTTAAGTGGTGGGGAGAATGTTTATAAGCGCTTGCACGCTAGCAGTCGGGCTCAGACTTTGTTCAGTTACGACGTTGTGCGCACGGTCGCAAATCCACTATCTCTTTTATTTAATATCTTTCAATAATACGAATACGGTGTTGTATAAAGTGTTGTACTTACATTTAAAAGTTGTGATAATAAATTCAGGAGAAAAATACATTTCTGGTGTTTATATTTTCTAACAAATCTCCTACATCCTGATAACTATGACGACTTATCAGCCCGGCGATCCGACATCAGAAGTTGGGACTGAACCAGATGCAGAAAACAGTCCGTACTGTCGCGAAATCGATGCTATACATGCCTACTTATGTACGGTAAGTTGTGCGATCGAGCGAAGCGAACACGCACTGTGGTGCTAGTCGGTGGCATGACATTCACGGAGCAGCTGCCGAAAGAGCAACATGTGTGAACGCAAATATGGATCTACCCGCCGGCGCCCGAGCAGAATCATCTAAGTCGTCACTCATCACATTGATACCAGGCTGTGATTTGACGACACGTACCACAATATGCTTGAATTCGTTAAATCATTGCAAGGATCGAAAGATGACTAGCAAATTGGAACTATTGGAATTCAATCCTGATAAAGCAGATACAGATGCTGAAGCCTGGTGCAACACTGTCGATCCTTGCCTAATAGGAAATACAACAAGTGTAAGTAAATTTAATATTATTTTAAGTCAAGCCTTAAAAGTTTCTGCGGGCACATGGCTTGCCCAAAACTTCTATCAAGATACCTTGGTCTCTGATTATAAGTGATTTGTTTAGAATACAAGTGGACTTTTCAAACTTTTAAAATATCAGTTTTTCACATCTAGGGCAGATTTATTACATTTCTTAAACCATAACAAGGTGTTAGGTTACTTCGTTCGTAGATAACTGGATACATGGCCTAACGTAAAGAATAATTTCTCGACTCGGAATAATAGAAACACACGTCGCAAAGGTCTACCAACTTTGAATGGCAGCCTAAAATTACGGGAAAATATTTCATCATATTTTGTCTCAAATTTTAAGTACATTGACGCATTGTTGGTGAAATTGTTAATGGAATAAATTGCCATTAGTGTTAAATTAGCTCATGTGTTACTTACTGACGTTGAGATACATAGGCTGGTCTTAACGACTGATATACAAACACAAGCTACAGCTTGAACATATGCCTTTTGTGTAGGTATAGAAAAAGAAGCTTACCGTCTTCTGAAAATAACTCAGAAAGCGATAGCAATTACTGTAGCAAGGTTGGTTGGTCATTTTGCTTATGCTGTCCGATAAAATTCCTACTAAGATACCGCTAATACCATGCTAATACTTACTTTTCGACGCGAGTCGACAGGAACAGGACCAAGCCCTTTATGACATCAACGCAAGGACTCTGAAGGCCAAAGGACAATCATCTATTTCCGATCGATTTGGTGAGCCATGCCAAGGCACCGCGCTGCACACATCAAGCAGTCGAACAAAGGATAGATGTCTGCACTATCAGGCCTGCCACTGACTACCTTTATAGTTTGGGTGAGAAGTTTTCATTTTATTTTTATTCTGGTGTTGTATGCTCTCTTATAAAAGTTTTATGATTTAGTTATGCAATCTAGACACGTGGTAGCGTGTCAAGCCAAGTTCAACAATACAACAATATTACACGAACCATTTGGTATAATTTACAGATACTATCGACAGTTATCATTCAAAACTATTCTGTTAAATTACTTTAAACGTTGATCCTGATAAGTTAGGATACTCTGTCATTACAAAAAAATATTATTACTAAAACACGTACATCATTGTAAAAATTTATGTAGGTTGATTATCCCCGCTAAATATCGCCTCAAATTATTAAGTGCAAAATAGATAAAAACCCAGGTAGCCTATATCCTTCTCCATGCAAATTTCATGATGATCCGTTGAGTAGTTGAGGTATGAAGGCGTAACAAGCAAACAAAGAAACCCACTTTCGCATTTATAATAGTTAGGATTTCGTAAAAAGGAACACTAGTAGAATAAAATCTTAAGGGTTAAAATTAGGTTAGTGGATCTTAGGCACATCGCTCGTTCTTATGGAATCAGCCCAGAAGATCGTGAAGTGGTACGACGTGAAGTTGCAGATCTAATTGCTGATCAGATCTGATTGCTAATGATTCATATCTATCCAGATTCAATCTAATACACTGCCTTCGTTATTCCCGATAGGAAAATTGAATTTGTAACTAGGTATATACCCTTTCGTTTACGAAATATACCATCGGAGTACCAACGTGCTATAAATAAAGCTCATGGAAATCAGTCTAGTTTCAGGTGGTCAAATACAACCAAATCCTCGTAAGATAAACGCCCTTAGCAGTCACCTCTTCAAACAGCTTTATAATTAAGACAGTTTATTAGCTTAGCATCCTGTTTTTGATAATGTATAGCTGGATATTCTCAAATTACGTCACTTCTTTATAGGATTACATCTAAAAGGGGTATCATTGACTGAAGTCCACGCTGTGAGGCAATACGTAAGAAAATAATTATTATACTCACTGAAAAGATAGTTTAACCATTTAACCATTATTAATCCACAGTTCTTAAAAAATGTGTACAGAAGCAAGTTCTGAAGGTTACGGTTCTATTCATATCTTTGGTTCTAGGATTGAAAAACATGTCGCACCTCGTGTTCGTGGGTGGTGTTGCTTTCTTCAAACTTTAAATTTCGATATCTAGTGTTGACGGGAGCCACGAATGGAACATGCCGTCTTTTTGTAACGTAATCGTGTGGCAAAGGTTTTGTAGAATATAATTGGTCTTATTGAAGTTTCTGATAGCTAGCTGCAAGCAGAACAACTGAGGGATTCTGGAATGTCTGGTATAATGTCGAAGCTTGGCAGTAACTGTCTCAATAGTGAAGTGTTGTAGCAAAAACATGGTGAACTACGACATGGAGTTTGGACGGAAAGTTGGATCGAAATTGTTGTGGGTTTTGGTTGCCTATTGTTCCAGGAGTTTTCCAGTGGGCAATCAAAGTCAAAGTCGGAATCAAAGCCATTTATTCAATTAAGGCCCTAGTAGGGCACTTATGAAGGTCAAAGCTACTGAAGTTACCACCAATTCGTAAGTCGGCCTTTAGCTGGGAGGAACAGGCAGGAAACTCAGCAAGGTAATTTTTTTAAATATTCTTTTTTTTTACACTCTGACTATATTGGCTATTTTTTTTTCAAAACATTATAGGCACATACATACTTTTTCAATTCAATGGAGCATCTTACTTTATTTTATTTATTACGGGCCTGTAAACAGCTACATTATAAAGTCGTAACAGTCTATCCGCATATTAAATTTCGAAATTAGCTAAAATGTGCCACTAGCTAGAGGCTTCAAGTGATGCTTAAAAGGTTGAAGTAGAAAACAAGTAAAACACTAGTTGTACAAAATCTAAATCAAATCTAATCAAAAGGTGACTGGTGTCTCCTCAAATCTTTGAATTCTTATCGAACGTATGTGTGCACATGGCCGTATGCGTGCCGTGCTGGACTGCTATGTACCATTGGAGTTGCATCCTACTATGTCCGGATGCGCCGATGACGGCAGTAGTGGGTACATCGTTAATAGTTGTGATGATCATTTTACTTCATGACAAATTGGTAAATATGGTAAGTTGTCTATGTGACTGTAAACTATGTGGCAAAGCTGTGTGGCAAATCTGTGTGGCAAATCTGTGTGGTAAAGCTGTGTGGCAAATCTGTGTGGCAAATCTGTGTGGCAAATCTGTGTGGAAATCTGTGTGGAAATCTGTGTGGAAATCTGTGTGGAAAAAAATCTGTGTGGAAAATCTGTGTGGAAAATCTGTGTGGAAAATCTGTGTGGATAATCTGTGTGGATAATCTGTGTGGATAATCTGTGTGACAGAACTGTGTGACAGAACTGTGTGACTTAACTGTGTGACTTAACTGTGTGACTTAACTGTGTGACTTAACTGTGTGACAAAATTGTGTGACATAACTTTGTGGCAAAACTGGATGGGATCACGTTGCGTAAACGTCTGGGTGGAAAAGAGCTTTTCAATTTAAATATGCCCTCAATTTGATGTTAGTAGGTATGGCCGAGCGTGTCAATGATGAAGCGTTCACAGTTTTGTTCACGGATGATGAGACACGAGGACGTGTAAAGGCGCAGGACGGCCGTGACGGCGCATCGCTTTTGATTATACATGAATGGATTAATTGAAAGTTTAAAGTATCATTTCTTTATGTAAAGATTACATAATTTGTGATTTAATTAATTTCAATATTATTAATTTGATTATTGAGACAAGTACAGCTGTTATTTACCATTATGATTAATATTGGGCACTCATTTGACTATTTCCATATCATAGAGAGAACGTTATCGTTCGAGTGGGGTTACGACCGGGCGCCAACGTTAAGTGGTGGGGAGAATGTTTATAAGCGCTTGCACGCTAGCAGTCGGGCTCAGACTTTGTTCAGTTACGACGTTGTGCGCACGGTCGCAAATCCACTATCTCTTTTATTTAATATCTTTCAATAATACGAATACGGTGTTGTATAAAGTGTTGTACTTACATTTAAAAGTTGTGATAATAAATTCAGGAGAAAAATACATTTCTGGTGTTTATATTTTCTAACAAATCTCCTACATCCTGATAACTATGACGACTTATCAGCCCGGCGATCCGACAACTATATTTTCATTCTGCAGTTTCAAGCAAGGTCTTTTGGAAATTTAACAGGGTTCCCAATTAAAAAAAAATATATATCTTATGTTACTCAGTGATAAATGACAATATGATTCGACTGGTGAAAGATTTTTTAAAATCGTTCCATTAGTTTTTGAGTTTATTCATTACAAACAAAAATACAAAAAAGATTTGTATTTTTGTAGATTATCTCTATTAACATCTACACTAACTGTTGAAAACTATTTTGTTAGATTAATTTATGGTATTTTCTATTGTATTTTTTGGTTTATAAAATCTATTGTAATATATCAGAAAGAAAATAAATGAGTGTGTGTCAGTCGCTTGGTCGCCTATTTTTTCCACTGCTAGCAAAATTATCGAAATCCTCTACACTAACTCTATTAGTGTAGATGTTACGAGTGGCGCTCTACGCCCGTCCGGATATCGTGTATATATATTTTAAACTTGGGAAAAAGTGGGACCAGGATTTTTTACCAATTTTGTTGGAGGTATTAGAGAGAACTCTTTCAAGCGTATGTTATCCTAGTATTCTATTTGAATAAAATCTATTTTGGAGTGACTAGAGAACAGAGACAGAGTTCGGGAAAAGCGAGTAAATCTAGTCACTCTAATCTCATCTCACAAATATTATAAACGCGAAATTTTGTGGGTTTGGATGTTTGTCCCTCAATGATGCGTCAACATCTCAAAATTCAAAATTCAAAATCATTTATTCAAATAGACCTTCACAGGCAATTATGGAAAGTCTGACTCTAATACTACCGGTTCGGAAGGTTTGCTGAGAAGAGCCGGAATCTGTAATTACTCTTTTTAAAACAAGCTCTATATGAATGGATTTGGATGAAATTTGGTATACAGATAGAATGTATTCTGGATTAAAATATACATAGAATACTTTTTATCCCGGGAAAATAATATATCCCTCGGGAACGCGGGTGAAACCACGGGGCGAAAGCTAGTACAATATAAAGGAAAGTTCAATAAGCATGATTTTGTTATTATGGTTATAAATACTGTGACTTCTTCATAACATCTTATGTGGTATAATGCAACTTAATATTTAGTAATAATTCGATAATTTCGATGTAGGAGTTTGCGAATTGTTGATGAACAATAGCTAGAGTATTTTGGGAATTGTCTCAATTACCCGTGGAGTAAGATGCAACTTAAAATCAGTATTTTTAGAATTGAATAACGTAATAATAATTCTTTGGATTAGTTTAGGACTTAATGTATGGAATTCTTATCTTTTTTGAACAAAAGTATGGAGTAGTTTGGGAAAAAGCCTTTGTGCGAGTAAATGCTACGCTCTACCTCTCTTAAACAAAAACAAAAAAAAAATACAAATGTGCTCATTGTTCTTTGAAATTAAATTCTTTCAACAGTGTCATCTGTTGTCATTTACTGAAAAACAAACATTGCTGTAGTCACTTACAAACCCAGAATAGGAATTAGTACCTCTATCTCGCCACCGGCGCTGTACTTGCGCGAGTTATGGTGGTAACTTTTGAAGTATGGGCGCTGTCTCTCTGTTGTACGTAGTATTTATATACTCTGAGGTATTAGTATTGCAATACAGAGAGGTAATGCCGCCAGCGTTCTGCTACCGCTTGGCAGCGACCTTGATAGGTTAGCTTATTTATAAGTTTTTTTTTTGTTATTACTTTGTACCTTTCTTAGTTTTTAGTTTTAGTTATTAGTTTATTTTAATTTAGATTAAGCTATTTAGTTTTTTTTTAATTCAAATTCAAAAAGCATTTATTCAATTTAGGCCCTGATAATGAACGTTAACAAATGGCTCTACACCGGTTCCAAATACAACTTGAACTGAGAAGAATTTTACGTTTAGTTTTTTATCTCATATTTTAATGTTAAATATCTGTACATACCTATTACAAAGCTAATAAATAATAATTAATTTTATATTGCAAAGGTAGGTGTTTAGGTGTGTTTTTATACAATTTTATTAGAATTAGAGATTGTTAGTGAAACTATTGTAGAGCAGCCAATATAAAGATTTTGTACGGAACCAAATTGCCTATTATTTTCTACCCTCGGTAATGGAATTATCCGACTTTTTTTTCACTTGGCTCGCGGTTAAAAATATAACAATGACATCAATTGTTATAATAGGACGCGCGTCCCTCGCGAGAGCCAACGGGTTAAATTTAAAACATTTTTTCGTCAAATATTTTAAAGAGGGGGAGCTAGCTCATAGCACAGGGAAACCTAGTTTGACCTCCTGTCTCCCACTGTTAAATGTGTTTATATGTGGGAGTGAATAAATAATTTATTATTATTATTATTATTATTTACTCAAAACTTATCTAGATCTCTACAGATTCCTTAAGTCCAAACCTCAATGTATCAGAAAATATATACTTTTAAAAAGACTTGACCATATTAATAATTTGCGTACCGAGTTAGATATACGTTAATGACAGCTGAGAACTGTCAACAATTCAGAACGCCCATTATCGCGCTCACAGTATTCAAAACAGAACATTTGAGAATTTAATTAAATTCTGAATTAACAATGCGCTAGGACTCCTTACATCCTAATCCTAACTATCCTAACTAATATTATAAATGCGAAAGTAACTCTGTCTGTCTGTCTGTTACGCTTTCCCGCTTAAACCGCTGAACTGATCGCGGTGAAAGGCATGCATATAGCCTATGGTATGGAGAAGGACATAGGCTACTTTTTATCCCGGGAACGCGGGTGAAACCGCGCGGGTCAGCTAGTCTGTAAATGATTAATGAAAATACACAATACATAATATTATAATCTCATTTCATGAGAGGTAGGGCAAACGGGCTTAATCTCCCGTTCGAAATTCGGAGCAGTCCAACTGGGGAAGTACCTCCACCTTACAGAAGATCGCAGCCAAATAACATCACTCTAATGTGGTGTTGTGTTCCTGCGGTGAGTAAGGTCGCCAGAGCTCCATGAGGAGGCGCTGTGCTGGCAGTGTGTGGGGACCAGCGGTGTAGAACTGCCGTAGGACTGTGCAGGCGTGGCGTGTTGTTGCGGCGGTCAGGGAGACCCGGTGAAACGGCTGCCCGCTGGCCGCCCGCAGGTTGTAGGGGTCCCGAACCCAGGGATCACTTAATCTCCGCCCTGGGAGGCTGGCCCGCCGCCTAGCGCATAATCCCTGGTGCATTTGGTCGTGCCGGAGAAGGAAACCGGAGTGGACTCGGCCAAATGTGTCAGGGGGGGACCGGGGGCCCTTCCGGCTGCCGCAACAGCAAACCACATCACCTGTGCAATACTCTGGTGAAATTATACCGCGCTTTGTCCCTTCCGCTGCCCACACAGAAACTTCTCTCAACCACCTCTTCAACTCACTTTTAAAATGGCCAAAAAAAGAAGGAACAAACGTTTATCAGCGGCAACCCCGTCCACATTTTCTGTTGACTTCAGCAACATCAGGGGACTTCACTCCAACATCAATGCAGTCCACCATCACCTTGAGACTGCACAGCCGACCCTGTTATTCCTTACAGAGACGCAAATATCCTGCCCTGATGATACATCGTATCTACACTACCCCGGTTACAAGTTGGAGCTCAACTTTGTGCGCCGTGCCGGGGTATGTATGTACGTCAGGGAGGATATTTGCTGTCGACGTCTTCATGGCCTTGAAGACCGGGACCTGTCAGTTTTGTGGGCGCGCGTAGACCACGGCGGTCACACCCGAATTTACGCGTGCCTTTACAGGTCCCACAGTGGTGACGTGGACACGATTCGGTTATTTGAGCACCTGCAATTGACGACTGGCATAGTACTCGAGCAGTATCCTTCTGCGGAGTTGGTGGTTCTAGGAGACTTTAACGCTCACCACGTTGAGTGGCTTGGTTCCCGGATCACCGACTTCGCGGGGAAGACTGCTCACGACTTTGCCCTGGCCTATGGCTTCTCGCAACTGGTTCTTTCTCCTACGAGAATCCCAGATATTGAGAGCCATACAAGCTCCTTACTGGACCTTCTGCTGACTACGCGACCGGACAGCTATGTAGTGACAGTGGATGCGCCACTCGGCTCATCGGACCACTGTCTCGTCCGGTCGCAGGTGCCTTGTGCGCGGCCCGTTTCGCTTCGGTCACCCGGGCGTCGTCGCGTGTGGCACTATAAGTCAGCAGACTGGGATGGATTGCGTGAATTCTACGCATCGTACCCGTGGAGGCAGCTTTGCTTCGCATCAGATAATCCTGACACCTGTGCAGCTGCCGTCGCTGAGGCGATACTGGCGGGAATGGAATGTTATATCCCAAACCCGCTAGTGGCTGCAGGGATGAAGAAACGACCGTGGTTTAATCGGCCCTGCAAAGATGCTAGACAAAATAAGCAGACTTTGTATGAGGCTTGGACCACGGCCCGAACTAATCAGGATACTAACATCTCAGATGCGAAACGCAAATTTAACGCTGCCTCGAGATCCAGTAAGCGAATGATTGCCAGGGCTAAGTTCGATTTCGTCGGCAGGTTTGGTGAGAGGCTGACTAGCCTTCCCTCTGGAAGTCGTGCTTTTTGGTCTCTTGCCAAAGCTGCTGAGGGGAACTTTTGCCAGTCGACCTTGCCACCACTACGTAAGCCGGACGGAAACTTGGCCCATAGTGCTAAGGAGAAAGCTGATGTTTTAGGCTCTCTCTTTGCCTCGAACTCGACTTTGGATGATGAAGAAATCAATTTTCCGATGCAAAACAACTAACAGCTGTCAATCTGACAGTAGGATAAAAAGCGATGTAAAAAGGTCGCTAAAATTCATCCAAACCGGGAAAACTTATACCAGTCCACAAACTACCAAGAGAACTAAAGTTTACCAGTCGACGCCCTTGAACGGGGCAGTTTAAATTTTAGTCAGTTGAATTTTTCGCCTCGCGGTGTGCTTGAACGGGGTGTTTGACGTTTAGTCAGTTTTATGTTGGATAATTGACTTAAACGCAGCCCTGTGAGCCCTGAAATCGATTACAGCGTCAATTTGGAATGTAGCCTGTGCTTACGATTTTGACAGCTCCAAGAGCACCAGTGCTGCAAACTCTCCTTCTTTTCCAGGAGATTCCATGATTTTTGGACATGTCTCCTTATCTCCTTATTTATTTTTCAATTCAATGAAAATCTCCTGGATTTTCACGATGTGAGTTAAGTGTACGACATTTTATATTTTTATAAAAATAACACCTGATATTGACATAAAATAAACCAGTCAATACTCTGTATAATCTGCATCTCTGTGTAAAACAGTGAAACTTACAAAGTGACGTTGCGTTTTCGTTTTATTTTCAAGAGTTCGTGTATTTTGAGTTATATTGCATATTTATCGGTGGTGTTTTACCCAATAAAGATCAAGGCATGTGAAGTTGAAGTGAAATGAATTACGTGTATCAAGTTGTTTAAAAAATCCGTGAAAAGTTTTAGTACGATTACCACCTTTTTACTGAAACATTTGTATGTCTTATCGAAACCGACAATTTTATTACTGACAGAGCCTCGATAACTCGAAACTGGTAAAAATAAGTCCTAATGAAAAGGATTTGCTTGTTAAAACTAAGACTAAGTAATAATATAAAAATTCTATTAATCTAAATACAGCAAAAAGGGTATTTTTTTTTAATTCTCCTTCTTTTTGACCCTGTCTCCTGGATTTTTGGCATAAATATCCTTCTTTTTTGCATGTTGGGGTTTGCAGCACTGAAGAGCACAGATAAAAAAAACGAGTTTTAGCGTAAGTTTTAGTATAGTTAACTTTAGTTTTACACATACTTATTTCATAAATAAATAAATTAACTCGTTCATCTGTTCTCACTTGTAAAAGATAGGTTCATTGCTTTTGGTAAAGTGTTCATTGGTTCTCAATTAAAACATGAATCCGAAAAGCCCAGAAGCTAGGAATCGGGATGAGAAACCCTTTGAAGGTATGGCTATAGAATCTGCAAATGCTCTCGATAGTTTAGTTGCTCGTAGTCCATGTCCTCAGTGTGGGAAGTCACGAATGTATTTCTGTTATACATGTTTCGTACCGGTCTCGCAACTTGAAGGAAGAATACCCGTATGTAAGGTAAGTAGAAATCTTAGGTATTCTTTAATACATTGAATACAAAGTTAACCTCTATTTTGGTTTGTAGTTGCCAGTGAAAGTCGACATAATAAAACACCGACGTGAAATCGATGGGAAAAGTACAGCAGCACACGCTGCCGTTCTGGCACCACAAGATGTGAATATTTACACTTATCCAAATGTACCAGAGTATGATCTTGATGGTAGAACTGTCCTTTTATATCCAGGAGCTGAGGCTATAACTGTACGTGAGCTGTTTACAGGCAAAGTAAACACTCCAAGCTACTCGGAACTAATCCTGTCTCAACTACCATCAGGATATAATGTTGGCACCTTAATGACAAAGACGTTTGGTGATAATAATAGTATTGATATTTACCATGTTGAAGAACTTCCAATTACAAGGGTGGTATTGATAGACAGTACTTGGAACCAAAGTCGGGGGATTTATGCTGATGAAAGATTACAAAATATTCCTAAAATTGTAGTACAAAACAGAGCTTCACAATTTTGGCGCCATCAAAAAGGTAGCCCAAGATGGTACCTGTCAACTATTGAAGCATTGCATCAACTAATGATAGAACTACATTTATGTGCATGGGGATGCAGTGAACACTACATGTCATTTCTCACAATGAATTCTCCAGTACACAACCAAGATGATCATAAGCAATGTGAGCCTTACAAAGGACAGTATGATAATTTATTGTTTTTCTTCAAATATATGTATGAGAAATTACATACTCTATATAAACATGATGATTTACTAGCATATAAAAGACCAATGTCTTAGCAAAAAATAATAAATATGAATAATTTTAATCTTATTTGTTTCAATTTATTCAGTTTTTTTTCCCTTTAGGGTATAATTCTAACAGGGCCTTCCTTAGTGGATGCATTACTAAGGAACCTGCTAATCACTGAAATGTGTACCTTTTCATATAGTAAATAAAGTTCTAAATTGTCAATACCTATCTTACTAAGAGTGTGTTGTGCCTTGGTGTGAACTTCGTATTTTTGTTGTTGGTTGAAATGGACTAGGATAGAGATGGTGAACAGGCAATTTTTATACAATAAAAATAATGTGCCGCCAAAGAAACTTGACTCGAAAATAAAACTAGAACTACCTACCTATTCATTGGCCTCATACCGTTGCTACATGCAAGACGTCAAGTATATAAAACCATAGATTTAGGATTTCGCATGGTATAATGGGATTTCGCTACGCTAACTAAATTTCTTTGAAAAAAGCATTATTTTTTCTAACAATTATAGACAAATATAGATTTGTTAATTATTGGCATGCCCAAATGGTGTATTCCCAACGGCCCCATCAATGGGGAGAGAGCAATGGGGCGGTTGAGAATTGAATAAAATAATGAAAAAAAAAATCCCAACCTCCCCATTGATGGGGCCGTTGGGAAATGAATAAAATAATCAAAAATTGTTCCCAACTGCCCCATTGATGCAGTGGAAATCGGATCTCGTCTCCTCAACGTTATTACACCACTGGTAACTAGTACAAAAAATTAAACAGTTTGAGTGTGTATTTATAACTATAATATGGAGGCGCAAGGTGGATGACACCTCCATTGAAAAGAGAAGATGAGAAGATCTTCCGCCAGGCTGGGTCATCGTGTCTGCCGCGGTCCAACTGTACATGTCGAACAGTTGTATATATGCAGATTCACGAGAAAACTTCTTAAGCGCGATGCAGGGATGTAGGATAATGTGGCACCACGCCATCTATCTTTTAGTATGTGAACTATCTCAGTGCTACTGATAGATGGCTGATAGATGTCGCTACAATATATTTCACATAAATAATAGTACAGAAGGCTTACTACAATATTAAAGAATATTTAAATGATAAAAATGCGTGGTTGTAGCGCTCGCTCTCGCAGGAAACATCTGATGTAATAAATTTAAGTTTGTTTTTGAAAAGAGTAATTGCTGAGTTTATTGCCGGCTCTTCTCAGCAAAATCAACCTTCCGAACCGTGCATTAGAGTATTAGAGTTTGACTATTCATAAGTGCCTGTGAAGGTCTATTTGAATAAATGATTTTGAATTTTGAATTTTTTTAAGTTTTCGTTTAGGGCATTGTTTAGGTGCTGAACCAGTATCCAACCAACTTGCTGAGCGCTTGCGGTTATCAAACAGAATCCATTTTTCATCGCAGGTAACAATGCGGTTCAAAATTCCTTCATTTGTGTGTCTGTTGAGCAGTGCAAGCCGGCAATAAACTCAGCAATTACTCTTTTCAAAACAAGGTTAGATTCATTACATAATTTTACATTCTAATCGCACTGACAACACCCCTAGAAAAGTAATGGTCACTGTTTGGTGGTCTACCGCCGGTGTGATTCATCACAGCTTCTTACCAAACGGGGTGAGCATTACTGCAGATGTGTTCTGTGAAGAACTGAACACAATGATGGAGAAGCTGGCACATCTCCAACCAGCATTGGTCAATCGCTCGTCTCCGCTGCTCCTGCACGATAACGCGCGACCTCATACTGCACAGCAGACGGTCTCCAAGTTGCAAGAACTGGGGTTGGAAGTTCTCCGTCATCCGCCCTACTCACCAGACCTTGCGCCTACAGACTACTACTTTTTCCAGAATTTGGATAACTTCTTGGCGGGAAAAAAATTCAATACCCGAGAGGCAGTACAAAATGCCTTACTTCGATTAATACAAATAAAAAATACATGAAAAATTTTTTTTCATACAAAACGGCAATTTCATAGGTAAAGACCTAATATAAATATTTCAAATATAGGTGAGTTTTAATTTACAGTTTAAAATCACAAAATTAACTTTGTTTTTGTATTATTATTTTTGAAAGATTGGTTCGTTTACTTACAAACTACTTAGCTTCACGTTTTAGCGTTGACGACATCGTCATTTCTTCATTTGTAACGTAGAGACAATTTTAATATTATAACCGTGTCAAACTTTCGAAAAATGATAATTATGTACTTGCAAATGGGGCGGTTGGGAACAATTTTTCATTATTTTATTCAATTCCCAACGGCCCCATCAATGGAGATAGCGCAATGGGGCGGTTGGGAACAATTTTATTAAATTCCCAACGGCCTCATTAATGGGGATAGAGCAATGGGGCGGTTGGGAACAATTTTAAATAAATTGATTAAATTCCCAACGGCCCCATTAATGGGGACGTCGGCAATGGGGCCGTTGGGAATACACCGCCCAAATGAGCGTTTTTCTCATGATATCTGTATGTTCAAAATATCTGCCAACTTGATATAGTCAAGGAAATTATACACGTACGTAGCTAGAATGTGCACTTCCGATCAAAACCCGGTCCGAGGGAACTAGTGACGCGGGTGAAGTCCGTCTTTCTCGGCCCTTAGTAATATATAAGTCAACTAGCTGCCCGGCGCGACTTCGTTCGCGTGGTGCTACCCTACCCTGTGGTGCTACCCTACCCTACCCTATCTAAACCATCCAGGGAGTTAATTCTACTGTACGTGTGTAGCGGGGATTGAATCCGCTAGCACCAACAAGGTGCGCTGGTGCCGGTGTTTGCGCTGCGCGTTCTGCGTTAGTGCTCGTGCTAGTGCTGGCGTGCTGGGGTGCGTGTTGTGAGCGGCTTTACAGCTCCGGTACCATTCTGGACAAATGGTAGTGAGTGATCACGGTGCGAGTAACATTTTGTCTTTGACTACCAGGGGCGAGTACTCTGGCGGCGTGACCTACCGCAGATGGTCCCAGACGCCTCGTAAGGGGTTGCCTGGTATAGTGTGCCGTCTTTTTAACACGCTTTTATTAGCTTCACCTGTATGTATGTATGAATGTATGTAAAGGAATCTTGGAACGTAATTTTCATCGACTTCCAGACGTCAGATTAAACTGAAATTTTGCACACTTATCAAGTACCGATGACATTACAATAATTTGGTACCATCGAGCTGATCTGATGATGGATCCGGAAGGTAGGCACTGGAACTCCATAACGGAACAACGTTTCCTAGCCGTGTTTGGGCTTGTTGGAATTGTTATGAAATGAACTTTGACCATGTATGGTTTTCAGGGTCTGATGATGGAGTAGGAGAGTAAGCACTGGAACTCTATAGTGGAGCATCGTATACTAGCCGTGTTTGGGCTTGTTGGAATTGTCTTGAGATGAACTTTGACCGTGTATGGTTTTCAGGGTCTGATGATGGAGTAGGAGAGTAAGCACTGGAACTCTATAGTGGAGCATCGTATACTAGCCGTGTTTGGGCTTGTTGGAATTGTCTTGAGATGAACTTTGACTATGTATGGTTTTCAGGGTCTGATGATGGAGTAGGAGAGTAAGCACTGTAACTCCATAGTGGAGCATCGTATACTAGCCGTGTTTGGGTTTGTTGGAATTGTCGTGAGATGAACTTGGACCATGTATAGTTTTACCTACCTAACCTAACCTTTACCTAACCTAAATACAGGGTGTTGTTTTGGTCGGCGACAAGCGACCCAGGAGCGGTAGTACAAAATATATATTCCCCAAAACTGGACTTAATTCCATTAAATACTGTAAATATGTTGAGAAATACATTATTCAATTTGAAATAAAATTACCGCAAAGTATGGTTACTAGGCACGTGCACAGACTAGAGCTAGGCGCAAGCCACCATCGCCCCACCCCTTTACTCCCTCGTACTCCCGTTGAGTATTATGTCTACACTTTAGCTTACATTTAAATGTTTTTTTTTTTTTTTATTAAATAAAAAAAAAGTATTTTTTTTAGCATCAGTATCATTTGTATTATCGACCCTGAGTCGCTCGTCGCTGACCAAAACAACGACCTGTATATTCTCTGTCTATCCCGTAAGGGCCTAAATGTAAGCAATTTTTGTAATTAAGTTCAATATTTGAATGAAAAGCGTGTGGCGCTAATTGGGTTACAAGGAAAAGCGCCACACACTTCTCAAGCTGCTGCTAATTCAGCCGTCGATTGTGTATCATCAGCTTCCACAATCCCTTTAATTCGTCATTGTCGACAAAAGTCTTCGGACGACCGCGAGGTTCATTTTTCAGGTCGAAATTCCCAGAACGGAAGCGAGCAAACCAATAACAGGTGGTGCGTTGGTTTGTAGTGTTAGCTCCGTAAACGTCGTTGATGTTGCGTGCCGCTTGTGCCGCGTTGCTGCCACGACGGTACATATATTCCATAATTACTCGAATTTTTAACGTATCCATGATGACGAAAAAGATTGAAATGCGATGAAAATGTAACACTAATCAATAAACAAATGACTACTTTTGGAAAAAGAATTCCATGTTTTTAAAATAAAATTAATTTGAAATTAGAATTCTTAGCCAAACAAATATTATTGTGATTTGAAATGGCCAGTACTGCAGAACGGCAATTTCATAGGTAAAGACCTATTATTATCGACTGCAGCGCCATCTGCCGGGCTGATTCGTGAATCTAAACCATCCAGGGCGCCACCCAAACGCATACAAAAAAAAACATTTAAATCGGCCCAGCTGTTTAGGAGGAGTTCAGTGATATACACACTATTATACACGTGCAGTAGAATTTTATATATAAAGATGGTTGGACCTGCAAAAGTTGACATTATAGATGTGAAAGGGATAAAGTGCACCCGAGCTCTATCTCCCTCGGACCGCGTTTCTTTCCAGTCAAGACATGGTCGAATATCGACTTTATAGGTCTCAACTTCAAGTTTAGTTTTGTATAAAGTACAACACAAAGAATGCATTCCAGTTACGTTAGTATATTATATAATTTTTTTTGAAGTCTGTTAAAAATTTATAACATTCATTTTTCATACTTTTTTTTTTTTATACCACTAATGTGGCAAACAAGCATACGGCCCGCCTGATGGTAAGCAGTTACCGTAGCCTATGGACGCTTGCAACACCAGGGGCATAACTCGCGCGTTGCCGACCCTGAAGAAATCTCTTCAGACCCTTTTTGAAGAACCCCATGCTGTACTCCAATGGGAAAACCACGGCGGGGAGCTCATTCCACAATCTGAGCGTCCGCGGAAGAAAACTCCTTTGAGCCCGCACAGTTCGAAACAATTCTGGTTTCAATATGTGAGGATGGACTCCCCGTCGATGGCGAGAGTTGCGATGGTGGAAAGTAGCTGTGGGCATCAAGTCGAACAATTCTTTAGAACACTCTCCGTTATACAAGCGGTAGAACACACATAAGGAGGCAAAGTCTCTCCTCAGACTAAGGGCCTCTAAACCGCTTGTAAGCTCGGGATCGTCAACAATTCTGATGGCACGTCGCTGAACCGAGTCTAAAGGCCTGGTATCCAGGTGCTCCCGCCCATAGATGACAACAGTAGTCCATATGAGGCCGGACCTTCTTTCAAATTATCCTATTGACTTTGATTTTGTCTTAAAAAAGATTAAATATTACTGCACTTTAAATATTTTATTTTATACAAAATTAATTCTAATAACATTTACACAAGTAACAAAGCTATTAGAAATACAGAAGTTTATAATCTCTGATTTATTCCCAGACTACCAGTACAAGTCTGAAGATATGGTTAATTATTGCCTATTTCAAATTAGCTTCAGTCATATTGGTATGGATATAGATATTTGTAGTTTCTGTAGATGCATCATTTAAAAATATACATATTTTTCATTCTAACATCTAACACTAATTAATAACCACATCCAATTCATCTTCTGCTTATGTTTTAACAAGTATGATAGTTGCATACAGTCAATTTCAGTTGTTATTCAGATAATTCTGGGAATAACAAATTAGTTGACTCATCATAAGTCAAAGATAAATACAATAATGTTTAGAATATTTTAATTCAAAAATCCCTATCCTATAGTTTACGTAAGTCTAATACAAATACACTGCCATCACTAGCACTAGCCCCAACTTTTGTACCCCGCGAGTTCCAGCAAACCTCGAAAATGCCACCAGTCCCTCTATAGGAGTGTACTAGTCCACCAGTTTGTGTTGACCATATGTGTACACATTTGTCAAAAGAACCACTGGCCAAGAACTTGCCATCTGGTGAAAAGGCAACACTGTAGACAGGTTCTGTGTGCTTTGTCAATGTGTGAATGCAAACACCTCTTTCAACATCCCATAAACGGACAGTGGAGTCAAATGATGCACTAGCCAAGATCAAGTTCATGTTTGGGTTCTGTGTTCCTGGACCAGTGGGGGACCACTTTATAGTGTATATTTCTTTCGAGTGAGCTTTTAAGTCATGGACGCATGTATCCTGTTTCATAGACCATATCTTCAAAGTCATATCGTCAGAGCATGATGCGAGTAGTTGTCCTTGGGGATCCCACTTAATTGCGTTGACTTCATTCTGCAATACAGCAATAGTGTTTTTAAGGCGATGATAGCTCAGTGGTAGTGACGTCGGATACCGAGAAGGTCCCGGGTTCGAATCCTACAATGAGCTTGAGGTTTCGGTGAAGGAAAACATTGTGAGGAAACCATAGCACGGTGGTAGGGTACTTTGTAGTACCCGCCTGGCTGGCTACTACCCTCAAGTTGAAAATCTGTCGCTAAGCGCCTTTCGGTGTGTTCCGATAGCTGCACTTGAGAGCCAGTTCCTTCTAGGCTTTGTGTGCTTACCACCTTCGGCCGCATCATCACTTACCATGGTGAGATTGCGGTCAAACACAGGCCTATAAACAGTAAAAAAAAAAAAAAAAAAAAAAAAAAACAAAAAAAAAAGTGTTAATTAGTAGTATAACCTTATGTGGATTTATGCTAACCCCTTATCAATATATATTTATTGCTGTACTTACTGTATGTCCCTGGAAACTTTTGATAGGTTTATCAGCATTCAGTTTACACACATGTATGCACTGATCAGTAGAACATGACGCAAATGAAGTATTTGTCTGCCAGTCAACATCAAGAGCTGGCGCCAAGTGGAAGGAGAACTGCTGAGTGCACTGTCCAGTTGAGGCATCCCATATTATAGTTGTTTTGTCAACCTGTAATTTTAAATAATACAATAATATCATAACAAAGACTCAGCACTGCAGCATGGAGGGTCCGAACATCTCAACATAGCTAAGATGCTATGATGTTAGTTTAGAAGCTAATTCAAAAATTGTTTATTCAATATATGCCCACTAAGGCACTAACAAACGTTACAATTGATTTTACCACCGGTTCGTAATACACTTAGCAAACAATAATATTGATTCTATTACTTAGTCGTAACTTTTTATACCAAACTATTGTTTTGTTTGAGTAATCAATATGAATAATATTATACCCAAATTACAGTTACTCATTACAATAGTTTTTGAGATGGAGCCATTAGAAATAATTTGGTATTTAAATAAGTATTTTTATTAATATACCACTTTTTTCAAATGGACTAAAAATCATAAAATATGATGTTGAAACCATGGGGTGATGCATTAGATAATAGTCTATTTTATTTATTTATATAGATAACCAAGAAGACTCACACTAATACATTAAAAAATAAAGGTAGTAACAGTAGTACCCAACTGATATGTCGTCTTAACGATGTACCTGCGCAGAAGATACTTTTTGTACATTTTCAAAGCGCGGGAAACCGCTATTTGTCGGCAGCTGCCGCCATATTAGCGGGCGCCGTGTGGAGGGGCGAGACTTGCGAGTGAGACGGAACAGCTACGGTGTATTATGAACCTTATAGTAGTGATCTAAGGTTAATTGTAAGGTTTAAGCATTCTTTCGTTAATCTTCGGGCCATACTTTCTTTTCTGTGCGAACGAAAATTCACGACGCGCCTTATCAGTTGGGTAATACTGTACAAAAATATAAATCGTAAATGGTGTCCCACTGCAACTGCATGCAATAAAAAAGACAAAAAACAGAACCAAAATAATCTAACTAAATAAAAATGTAAGTTTATAAGTGCCTTACCAAGGCCTTAACTCAATAAAGCCCATCACAGACGTAGCTATAATATATATTAATATGCCCAGCTATAATATAAATTACAATACAGGTTGGCGAAGAAACAGAAATATATATTATAGCTGCGTGTGCGGTCACTCGAAGATTAGTATTGAAAATATATCGTAATATGCCTTGCTATGATTTATATTAATATATATTATAGCTACGTCTGTGATGGGCTTAAAGTGAGTTTTAATTAGGTTCCTTTCAGATACTGGGTATGGAAACAATAAAAAATATTACCCCAGCACTCAAAATGTAGTTTCCCCGTTTATTCCACTTCAGAGCAAATATAGGTCCTTTGTGTTGGCCTAGTGTTGACGCGAGAGTGCCATCAGTAGTCCAGATGCGAGCATATCCATCATACGAGCCAGTCGCTAGGAGATTACCATCACACTGTAATGTAAAGTAGATAATAAAAACCATGTCAAGAAGTAGGTTTACTAATAATGGAAAAATAACTAGTTTCTGAATGGAATTAAACATACATTCCAGTCTAGTGATGTGACATCTTTATTGCTGGGTACTTCTGCTCCTCCTTTCTGTATACAATGTCTAAGTACTAATTGGTTGGGAGTAGTTGCAGGATTATCGGACATATCCCAAATTCTGTAAAGAAAAAACATTTTTGAAATATTCAATTAATATTCACATGATTTACACCCGGTTGCTAGAAAGCAAAATTATCGAAAAATTACGTAACATGCTGTTAATCTCCAGTCAATCGTGTTTTGGGTTGCTGAAAGAGGCAAATAACTGGAATGTCGTGAGAACGACTCAAATGTCGTTTTCACAAATCGTCCGTTCCCACACTTTTGCCTAGTAAGTAATTTAGTAAGTAAGTTATTGTTGTATCCCTTTTTTCATTCAATAAATGACAATAGAACTTATAACACGTCTTTCCTTTAAGAGCTCCGATGGAAGCTCATTTCATGGCGACCCTGCCAGGATCTTAAATATAACAATATGGGAAAAAATTACTCCAAAGAAGAAGTCGTGATTGCGCAAAATTCTAATGGGGAAGCCGACGCCAGTACTATCCAAAAAATCGGCGCGACCTCCGTTACTGAAATTCTTCTAATCATCATATTAGTCCTCATATGTGCTGCCGCAATATTTGTTTTTATGAAGACTTGCAAGAAAGCTGCCATCCGAACACTTAGAAGAGAAATAAACGCTAGCACCATAAGCGTTATCTCACGACCAGACACAACTGTCTAAGAAGGAGCGGTGTCCAGGGTATAGCCCGGACCATGAAGGAGCGGTGTCCAGGGACTAAGCCCGGCCCACGGTGTCCAGGGTATAGCCCGGCCCATGAAGGAGCGGTGTCCAGGGACTAAGCCCGGCCCACGGTGTCCAGGGTATAGCCCGGCCCATGTAGCAGAGCCAAGCAGTAGCCAAGCTGAGCCACACCACAGCCAAGCAGTCAACTCCCAGTGCTCGGTTGTTCCTTAATAGTGTGTGTAGTTTAAGTGATACCTACACGTAAGTCATTATTAATTATTATTAATATGAATTTTCTTTTTATGTATGTTGTGTAATGCCTATTTCGGAGCTGACGGATATATATAATTCATTGAAGGACATTAAAGATTACTTGACTAAAATCGGTCCAAGTCGTCGGCAGACATCCGATACAGCCCAAAATAAACTAGCAGAAGCGCAAATTATACCGGGTGATTTTGAATTTCTTAGCTATTTTTTTTCCCTCGGATCAGAATCACTAATAGAACACATCCGTGCAAAAAAAGAACCTTTTTTTTGTTCATAATTTTGTCGTAAGAATATCCTAAATACTCCACATTACTGGATAACGTTAACAAGTAGATGACCTTGAACTTCAGCTGGTAGACGTCACCGGAACATTGAAATATGCTGCGGAAATACGTGAATTCTTTCGTAACGCGCACTAGGTGGAAATTGTGTTTAATAACTACTAAAATTTCACCATATTATTTTTCCATTTTCCATTCACAAAATTAAGTAATATCAGGAATAAACTCTTCATAATGTTGTTTACATTTCGATTTTTTTTGATTAATAAAAACTGTCATTGAATCGAATCTGTCATTCATTAAAATCTTCTAAAATAAATTCTATTTTTCATTTTCACTAAGGAGGAAACTTATCTTTCAATAATTATTAACAATACATTAGGCAGCCCACACGCATCATACAATCGCCGGCCGACTTTATGTCGGAAAGAGAAGAAAACTTGAATGTCAGCATTGTAAGCAGAAAACAGGATAGCTTTATAAAACGTTTGACTTGGTTAATAACCCTTAAACGAACCTATCCTAGAAATAAACTCTAAAATTGCCTATTTCGCTAAAAAGGTCTGATGTCAGTCGGTGGATTCAATTTTATAAGAGAATAAATTCTTTCGATTTGAGAGATTCAAATGTTCTTGGCATTTGAATTCCTTACTACCAGAGCACACGTCCTACAAAACCGCCCTAAAGGCCTCAAGTCGGACTGAGAGAGATTCAAATGTTCTTCTCATTTGAATTCCTTACCACCAAAGCAGTCGTTTTACAAAGCCGCTCTAAAGGCCTCAAGTCGGACTGAGAGACATTCAAATGTTCTTCTCATTTGAATTCTTTACGAACAAAGCACTCGTCTTACAAAGCCGCTCTAAAGGCCTCAAATCGGAATGACAATTGGACTACCGATTGTCTGACGTGTGGAAGCGTCCTTATACGAAACCTCTCTTCCCTTCTCTTTTAATTTCATACAAAGAATTAAAAAAATATTGCTACGACGTGTTTAGGTGTGCGGTCAGCTTAATACTTCATGTCAACCTATTTGAAAAATTTCTGATTATGAAAAAAAAATGTTTAGTTGCGCACGCAGGTATTCTCTGGTTACTGGTTGCTAGGGCAACGTTTTAGAAGATCAACAGTCGTTTCTGGGTGAACAAAATATTTTTAAATTTAATTGAATAATTATGGAACTCTCTGGAATACACTATCAGTTTGATCAACGGAGGGCTTCTGCCTCACACAAGATGCCGCGCGGCGCCCGCCATCCCACCCAACTGTGCGTTTTGTGGTTGCAGATCACTGGAAGTGTGTTATTTAAAACCAAATAATAAGTTGTCAATAAACTGCAATATTCAGTTCAATGTGATTTTAAATTAGCCTTAAGTTGGCCCTAAAGTTTTAAAGTGTTACAACGATGGATATGTTCGAATTGTGATACGATGAGTATGTTTGTAATTGAGTTAATAAAAAAAGTGAGTTACTGTATTTTTGTGGCTTCATTTTATAAATTTTAAACGGGTAAGAATACCGAGAGTGATGTATAGGATATTTAATTTAGATGGTGTTCGTGTTTTTGTATACTACGCAGTATCTAACATTCTCGGTTGTTGACAGCCATGTGACGTAGCGTATTGGCGCGCGGTACGACCAACGATTTCAGTAATTCTGAGAAAACTTTGGATCGTCATAACTTTATTTTTTTCTATAAAAAATATATCTAAAAATAAAACATGTATTTTTTTATTTTTTATTAATGATCGACTCCTTTAAAATAGCTAAGTAATTCAAAATCACCCTGTATATAGTCGTTTAGAGTATACTTCCTCGGTTATTCAAAAAAGAATAGCAAAATCTGAGATAAGCGCGGAATGTCTACAGCCTATTAATAAGTTAATACACGATATACACTCATTATATAATAAAATTTTGAGTTTAGTTATAAATAAAGATAGTTTAGATATAGCGAAAGATAAAAATATATCTAATAAAATGGCTTCTGAAAATTTTGAATTAAAATCTGCCCTTGCTTTGTTGCCGATAATGACAGGTAAAGAAGAGATTACTTTGCAGATTATAGATAGCATTCAATTATACAGTAATATGCTTAATGATAATGGTAAGAAACAGTTAATTGAATTTGTAATCAAAACAAGGCTCTCAGCCAGCGCTAAGCTACGCCTTAAAACTAGCTACGATTGTGTAAGTGGTTTAATAAAAGATATGAGAACACATCTAATACAAAAAAAATCGCCGGTAGCATTACAATCGCAATTATTTGCTACTAAACAAGGTCGTCGGACAGTCGAAAATTTTGGTTCCGAGTTAGAGAAACTTTTCGTCGACTTAACAATAGCACAGGCAGACGGCGACGATGACAAATATCTAGTATTGCACCCGATTAACGAAAAAATCGCAATCAAGCGATTCGCGGACGGTTTATCGAATCCTCGTCTTAGTACTATAATCGCTTCGCGTCAATTAATTTCTTTACCCGAAGCTATCAGAACAGCTATAGATGAACAATCACTACGTGTTGATGATGAACAACAAGTGATGAGAGTCAAACATCATCAAAACATGAATAAAAATAAATATTTTTCAAGGTACAATTATAATACTCGTCCAGGTACATATAAGATGCCAAATTATTTTAATTCGCAGAATAGTAAGTACAAACAAGATAAGACGTACTACAATAATAGATCGCGTGCACACAATAGTAGCCATGTGCGCGGCTCTAAATCGTACCGTGGCCGAGGTATGAATCGTCCTTATTCATATCCGAGTGTGGCGCATACGTCACAAATGCCACATAACTACAATAATATAGTGGAGAGTACCGAAAATATACCTAATACCAGTGAGTTTTTTCGTTCATAAAGATAATTTTATTTTGAATTATAACACTAGCAGTTTAGTGTCAATGAACATAGATATAGGTAACGAAACTATAGATTTATTAGTAGATAGTGGTGCAAGTCTTTGCGTAATGAAATATGAATCTTTACGTAAATACACTAGGTATATGAATGAACTTTATTATGATAAGGTAACTATTAAAGGAGTTAGCGGAAAATTGACTTCTGAAGGATTTGTCTATATAAACTTAGAATATGATAGTATTATTTTTAGACAAAAGTTTTATGTTTTTAAAAATCTGTCATGTTCAGCAGACGGTATATTAGGTGAGAATTTTTTTAAGCGTTATAATGCTGTCATAGATTATAAGAATAATGTGTTACAATTAACGCATAATGATAGAACTACTGTCATAAATATAGATAGGAATAAAAGCTACATACATACGATACCTTCTCGTTGCGAAACGATTAAGTTTATACCTTGTACCACGCACGAAGATAGTGTAATTTTAGCTGATAAAATTAAAGACGGTGTATTTATTGCTGGAATGATTTCTAAACCTCATAAAGGTCGCATTCCAATAAAGATTTTAAACACTCTCGATAAAGAGATTACAGTCGATTTGTCGTCTTTAGTTATTTATTCACTAAATAGCTTTGAAGTATGTCATTTTAATAAGGAAAGCAAATCAGTTGAGCGGGTAAAAACTTTGTTTGATTTGCTGGACCTTAATTATTTGAATAAAGACGAAAAAGTTAACATTGAGAATATTTGTGCAAAATATGCGGATGTCTTCCATTTACCGGGAGATAAGCTTTCGGTAACGAATTTAATGGAACATAATATTGTCTTGAAAAATGATGCAACTCCCGTATACGTTAAACCGTATAGGATACCACATACTTTAAAACGGGAAGTAGAGAAACAAGTTCAGGAAATGTTAAGTAATGACGTGATTGAGGAAACTGTTTCGGAATGGTCGAGTCCTGTTTTACTTGTGCCAAAGAAAGCTGATAAATCCAACGAAAAAAAATGGAGACTTGTTATTGACTACAGACAATTGAATAACAAAATTCAAGATGACAAGTTTCCCTTGCCCAATATTACAGAGATTTTAGACTCTCTTTCAGGTAGTATATATTTTTCTAAATTAGATTTATCTCAATCATATTACCAATTATCATTGAATGAAAATTCACGTAAATATACGTCATTCAGTTTGAATAAGATGTATCAACTTTCTCTGGGTAATGACTCACGTAAATGTACGGCATTCTCCGCAGGTAAGCAATATCAAATGAAGCGCTGCCCAATGGGATTGAAAACTAGTGCCAGTGTTTTTTCAAGGCTAATGACTATCGCTATGGCAGGCCTGAATTATGATAAATGTTTTCAATATTTAGATGACTGTATCGTAATAGGAAAATCCATGATTCAACATAATTCCAATCTTATGTGCGTATTGAATCGATTAAGGGAAACCAACCTTAAGTTAAATCCAATGAAGTGTGAGTTTTTAAGAAAAGAAATAGTATATCTAGGCCACAAAATAACTTCTGAAGGTATTTTTCCAGATCCCGATAAAATTATAATAATGAATAAATTCCCACGGCCGACAAATGCTGACGAAGTTAAGCGGATCGTCGCATTTGCCAACTATTATCGTAGATTTATATCTAATTTCGCAGCAATTGTACATCCATTAAATAAATTATGTAAAAAGGGTATTACATTTGAGTGGTCAAATGATTGTGAAATAGCATTTCAGAATTTAAAATTAGCTCTTACAAATCCGCCAGTATTAGACTACCCTGATTTTTCGGATTCAAATATTTTTCAATTACAAACGGATGCATCAAAAGTTGGTTTAGGTGCAATATTATCGAATAGTAACGGAAAAGTAGTTGCATACGCAAGTAGGAGTTTGAAGCCAGCCGAAACTAGATACCCCGTTATAGAGTTAGAACTTTTAGCTATTGTCTGGGCAGTACGTCACTTCAGACCTTATTTATATGGGAGAAAATTTAAAATATTCACAGACCATAGGCCTCTTGTGTATTTGTTTAGTTTAAATGACCCATCCAGTCGATTAACCAAATTTCGTTTATATTTAGAAGAATATGACTTTGACGTCGAGTATGTGCCAGGTCGTAATAATGCAGCTGCAGATGCATTAAGCCGAATCTCGGTAACATCCTCTGACTTAAAACTCATGCAAGATAAAGTAGTTTCAGTCCTAACAAGAGCTCAGAAAAAGAAATTGCAACAAGTGCATACCAACCACGGACAGACACTAGGAAGTACCTCCTCAGTACATAGACCTGATCAGCCTATTGCTGTGGATGTGCTCAAAAAACCGAATGAGATTATTGAATTAATTATTTGCGATAAGTATAACCAATTAGACTTATCAAGTAATGATAATGTAACTTCCGATAGTAAACATTGCACTTTTGTTGCTACGCAATCGGCAATATTCCTAGATACCCGATCGTTATCTACTCCAAAAGTGTTAGCGAGGGATTTAGAGAGTTTATGTAAAAAATTAAATATCGAAGAGATTTTAATTATTAAATCGAATAGTAACGCGTTACACATTAAAAATATGTTACATACAATGAAGGAATTGTTTATTAACATTCCAAGGTTTCTAATTACTCGAGATGTTGTTAGAATTACTAATAGAGACCAAATAAAAGTTATACTAAATGACTTTCACCTTTTACCCACTAGTGGACATGCTGGAGTAACTCGCATGACTAATAATATTAAAAAATATTATTTTTGGGCAGGAATGAGTAATGATATCATTGATTACGTACGTAAGTGTAAAAACTGTCAAATACAGAAATACACTAATAGGAAAATAAAAGAACCCATGGTTATTACGTCAACTGCTAACTCAGCGTTTGATATTATAAGTTTAGATTTAATGGGCCCACTAGAAATAGATAATTATAGCAATAAGTATATATTAACTATACAATGTAATTTAACTAAGTTCGTCGAGGCATATCCATTACCTCGTAAGGATGCCGACACAGTCGCGAGAGCGTTCGTAGATAAGTTCGTATTACGCTATGGCATTCCAAAGAAAATTTTAACCGATAAGGGAACAGAATTTACTTCATCTGTTTTTACGGAAGTTTGTAGATTATTGAAGATCAATAAATTACTATCTACTCCGTATCATCACGAAACTTTAGGTTCTCTAGAAAATAGCCACAAACATTTAGGCGCATATCTCAGAATTCAATGTCAAAATAATAAAACTGATTGGAGTGATTGGATACCTTTTTGGTGTTTATCTTACAATACATCGGTACATTGTGAAACAAAGTATACTCCATACGAATTAGTATTTGGAAAATTGTGTAACCTACCCAGTAATTTAACTTCAGAAATAGAACCATTGTATAATTATGATGATTATCCGAAGGAACTGAAGTATAGATTAGAGAAAGCTCATGCTGACGCCAAGCAAAATTTATTACATAGTAAATTGTTAAGAAAATATGTATGTATGATGAGAACATTAATTCTATAAAATATAATAAAGGTGATTTAATTTTGTTGAAAAATGAAACAGGTGGAAAACTTGATTGTATTTATAATGGTCCATTTGAGGTTTTAGAAGATTTATCACCAAATGTTAAAATCAAAAAAAATAATAAGACAGTTTTAGTTCATAAGAATAATACAAAACAATTTTATGTATGAATAAAATAAATGTTTTATTACATATTATTATGAGTATGTAATGTGTTGTGATGTGTTATTGACTATAATATTTAGATTTAAGATTATGTACTCTTGGTATGTTTAATATTTCTCATGTGTGTATTTTTTTTTTCATCATATTTAATTTTTTTTTTTGCAAAGGGAGGGGTAGTAGCCCTTTACTTTTTCGGGGGAGATGGAATGTCGTGAGAACGACTCAAATGTCGTTTTCACAAATCGTCCGTTCCCACACTTTTGCCTAGTAAGTAATTTAGTAAGTAAGTTATTGTTGTATCCCTTTTTTCATTCAATAAATGACAATAGAACTTATAACACGTCTTTCCTTTAAGAGCTCCGATGGAAGCTCATTTCATAACAATCTGTCAACAGTCTTTTGTTCCATGTGTCAAATCTCCAATTATTCGTCAATTATCCCATTTTTGGGTTTCTGGAAAGCTTATTCGCATGTCAACGCCTTGTCACATTGTCTATTAGCTAATTGGAGATAATGGACCAATTATTCGAGAATTAAAGGGTTTGTTGTGATAAATAATAGGTTTTAAAGCAGTTGAATATAAAAACTGAATATAAAATTAATTTTAAACCTTAAATTAAGTACTTTTTTGCATGAAAGCAATTTTAAAATGCATTAAACGACCTGTTGAACTTGCCAGGGTCGTCTTGGTTGATATGAAATAAAATGGCAGGAACAACCAACATGACACTGGCTGTTTTTTAAGCCGTAATATATGTGTATGGTTATATTGCCAAAATAATAAAAAGAATTTTTTGAATTTGATTTCAATAATGAATAAATGAAAATAAGACTAGGCTGTATGGCTCAACCTTTGCCTGCCTTTTGGCGAATATCATAAACAACAACGACGACAATGAAAGGGACAATGCTACGCGAGAGACAGAAACAAAACACAAAGGATTGAATGAAAGTGAATGAATTAAATAAATCATCCGTTAACAATCAATTAGATATATATTTTTTTTCTTTTCGGAAACTCAAAGGCTGTCAACAGATTGTGAAAGTGTGTCACCTGATTTGACATTTCATACACATTCTAGCAACCGGCCGTATGGGAGTCTTGCTCTGACTAAACAAACCTGGCAGTGCTGTCACCAGACCCGCTGGCTAACAGGTCTGTACTTGGATTCCAAGCACATATGAACACCTCAGACTCATGCCCCTTGAGAACTGTTGCCTTACTGGCTGGTATTTCAATAGACTGATCTACATCCATAGTCTCTGGAACGCTGGGGGTTGGAGTACCACTAGTTGCTGATACTGTGTTGCAAGTTGTGCCCTGTAACTGAATATAGCACACCATACTGATAAAAAGTAGTAATTAGTACATATTGATAGTAATTAGTTGGTATTAAACTAGTAACAAAAGTTCTTTAGGATCAGATAATTTGAGTAACTGACTTTTTAGTTTCATGCATTACTATTATTATCATTTTTATTGCTCATGGAGGAGCTTAAGATTGTTTGTTTACTATATACTTTTATTACTCTTCATTATTAATTTATCACAAATAGTATAGTGTAGTCAAAGTCATTTATTCAATTTGTGCCCTAGTAGCGCACTGGTCTTTACTGAAGTTACCATCAGTTCAGATGACAGGGAAACAAAGAGCGGCTATACTACAGTTATAGTTACAAGAGACCCTCAACTAAAAAGAATCCCGCAAGAAGATCTGCAAAGTTACATTATTTAATTAATTATAAGTTGGGAATATTTGGAAGTAAATCATGCTTCAACAGTTGAATAGATTTATCCCAGGAAAACTGCTAGGTGGAAACTATTATAGTATAAATAATCATTTCATCTCACATCAACTCCATTCTGTTCTCCTCCAGATCCTGGTTCAGCTTTGATGGCTTGTTTCTGAGCATTTTGAGCATTCTGTCGTGCTGCAACTATGTCAGGAGTCACTGCATCAATTAAACTAAGACTCTCTGTAAGACGTGTTTCTGTACCTGAAATATGAGTATAAGTACCAAACTTATCTAGGATATTTATGTTACAAAATTAATAAGGAATCAATTAATCATTTACTTTGATTATTATTACCTAGCCTAAAGCAACAGGCTACATATTACTGAGGCAAAATTTTCATGTTAAAAATAAAATGTTATTTATAGGGATTTTGTGTTGCACTTTATCATCTGTTAGAGGAAGCTTAGCCTAAAAACTACTGTAGGCAACTATATCTAGACTACATGGTTGCTGTACAGTAGTTTTTGTTGAACAAGATGAACAACATGTGCAAAAAAATTATATCAGAGAGCAATGAATATTCATATGACAATTAGTATTCATAATATGTCAATTCTAAACAAAAGTGGCAGTATAGGCTGCCATCAACACAAGTGCTATGGGGGAGAACTGTCAAAACTTCAAAATAGTGCAACATTTACAACCACATAACATTTACATTTATTGGGCCAACAGTGCCTTTTCTAATGACGGAAAACAATAGTTGACATTCACCTTGTTGTGTGAATTATCAAAACAAAAACAGGATGACAAGAAAACTTTATGAAATTTCCTAACACCTTTCAAGTGTTGTAGCTCATTCATAAAAAATCAACAATATTGAATTATTTCAATAAAATATATAAAAATCTGGGCAAACAATCAAATTTTGTAGACATTAACTTAAGTATTTGTATCATATTTTACCATCTTCTCCAATTGTTATTTCTGCTTCTGTGTACTGTAACCCTTTTTGTAATATATTCAGTAATGCTGCTGGGGGCACAAGTGCTCCATTTATGTTACTCTGAGATATATGTGACTCAATACCAAATGTGTACGCTGAATGATGGAATCCTGAAAGTTATTATTTAAAACTCTTAATACAACATCCACTAAATGATGATTTTTGTTTACAGGTTTGCATATTCTGGTTCTGTTCTGTACCATTAGACATGTATGTAAAGATGTAGGAGCCTATCCTATGTCAACTGAACCGTTAATGTTTTCATATTCGTCTTTTGTTCAACGGCGACTGTAGATAATAGCACAGTACCATTATAAACACAATGGGGTGCAAAATTTACCAGCCCAGAGGACAAACGCTGAATAATTTGTTGAACTCTGGATGAATTGATTGGACGTTGGTACCTTTAGCATCGGATTTAAATATTTCCTAGACATGGGTCCTAGAGACCCAGTCGGGACTGGTGCATGATTATGCAAGGGTATATAGCTTTCGACAAATCCTTGAAGCGAAATGCATGGTGAAATAAGTGGAGCTACTCATGGAACGGTAGCGTCTATGAGTTCAATGAACCATACCTGATTCTTGTAAGTATCGGTAAACGAGAAAGTTGACTTCATCACTAGAAAAACTCATTTTCCACAGCTTTTTAAGAAGACATTAAGAGAAAATATCAACAATAATCACAATATTTTGAGGTAAAATGTACGCCCGTCAGTGTGCCATAAATAAATAAATATTCTTCCCTCCCAAAGAGTATTCAATAACTTTCCCTCCTTACTCCAACCCAAAGAGTAAAATAATAGACCTATACAGGAGCTCCAACCAACCAGTTATAAAAAGCTTGGATCAAACAGGGTTGGATTCAGACCCCCAGAAAATTATTGTCTATGGAAAATAAAATTATACTACTTGTCGAAAATAATACTACGTTTCGCGTTTTTCGTCCAGTTTGTTATAAATTTAAATAAAAATGCATTTGGAAAGAAAATTTTGATTGTACAAATTAACCAAATTAAGGCAAGTAGATGTTTATTTCAGCCAATTCGTCAATCGGAACTTCGTCTTTGGCATTGACACGACATAGCATATCGTCAGATAGAATAAATTCAATACACATTAGGAACATTCACTTTCTTTCACAGCATCGCATGAAAGTATCAGGAGTCAATAGAGCGATTTACTACAACTACAACAACGATTACAACTTAATTTCGTAATAAATAATATTTTTTAATATTATACAACCAATAACAGTAGTCAATCGACCTAAAGGTAAAATTATGGTATTTTCGCGTAGTATAATGGCATTACGATACTACATACTACACATCACAAAATTATGGTACAAATAGTATAATTATACTACGAAATCCAACCCTGGGATCAAAAAAGTACTCTGTGGAACCACAGATTAGTAACTAGAGGTGGGAATAACGGCTTTAATTTGACAACGCGTTTAAACGTTATGCTTATTTTTTAAGCAGACTTTTTAAAGAGCATTTCACTTAAAAAGCTTTTTCATTTATGGACCTTAAACACGGAAGAAAACATTGAAACAGAAACATTAATGAAGCTTTGCGTTGAAAAACGGCTCTTGCTCTTACAAAAAGTATCGTAGGAATGATTCTGGAAACAAATAATGAATTAATTAATTAACTTCCCTTCGTACTTTAATGACAGGGTTAGGTGTAAGTAATTATCGAAATTTTCGGAGTAAAAAGTTTTCAAATTCTATGCTCCCGTTTAATTCACCTTTACAAAATAAAAGTAGACAAAGGTCTGATAGAGTTTGCAAAATAATTACTCGAAAAACTGCATTTGCTGGGAAACACTTCCATTACCTTAGTCCATACCTGTACAACAGAATCAATAAGAAAATAAAAATACTCCCGCTAAAACTCCGGGAATGTAAAGTGCAACTCACAAACTGGCTGCTTAGCCTAACTTATGAAGAGACTGAAAACATAATTAAGTACTAAAACATAAAAACACACACACATACACACCCCTCACACCCCAACACACACACCCCAACTCACACACGCATACACAAATTTAATGAATGTTATTACTTAATAAATATTTTTTTAAAGTGGTTTCAAATAAAAAATATGTCTTCAACATGTTATTGTATGTCATGCATTACTATAATTATAATTATTAATTTGTTACGTTTATAATTCGGAACCTCTGATTTAATATTGTTGCTCTGAGGTGGGCGTTAATAGCTGCGACACAGTTTTTAACTACTGCAGTTGTTATCGTTTTATAATTTTATTGTATAAAAAAAAAATTAAATTAAAAAAAAAAAAAAAAAAAAAAAGCTTTTAAGACTTAAAATTTTCAACGAAACGAAAGCTTTTTCTAAAAAGCACTGCTTAGTTAAACGCTTATCGCTTAAATGCCCAACACTATTAGTAACTAGTGATGGCAATAACGGCTGTTTTGTTTTTTTATAATGAATTATCCTGTTGTGGTATTGTACAATAACTGTTATTGTAAACTATTGCGCGTTATTCTGTTATAGAGCTGATTTGCCAATCTTTACATTATAGGATGTAATGCAAGCAAAGAGTACGCCCTAAAATGTACACTAACTGTAATTATTCACATAATGAAATCGTATAATTTCCATTATCGGCAACGGTAACGGATAATTGTATACGCAATGGCAACTTATTTGTTACTGACAACAATCCAACGTGAAATAACAAAACAGCAATAACATCATTAGGATTGTCAAATTCAATTTTAGCCAATGTGAACTTTATTTCGTTACATGAAAGGTTATCTATTAATTTACGAAAGAAAGGTGGGAGTATCACGTGATTACAAGTCACGGGCGCGTAGCGCTATCTCACTCACACACTAACGGTGTGCCTATTGCCTGCCTACTCTAACAGCAACAACAGTTTATAACGACAACAGGATAACTGAGCGATCAATAATGAGTTGTTCATTGCGGTCATATTGCGGTAGAATAATGCATTATAGTAACGGTTATTGTAAATGACTATTAGTAACTTAGTAACTAGTGTGTGGAACCATTTTTTTTTATTTTGTTAATATGTTCATGACCATGGATACAAGTACTTCAGTCGCATATATTTTATTTATAATATCACTTTCATATAGTCCGCACATTTACGTTCACATTGTCCGTATATCAGTAAAATGGTGGTCATTGTACTAAAACTTATCACGGACTTTTTGAGACAACTTGTAAAGTCACGATACACATAATTCATTTCATTTCACTTCACTGGTGCACATGGATTGATTTTTATTGGATAAAATACCATATGCTATAAAACTCAAAATACACGAATTTATGAAAATAAAAATGAAAACGCAATGTCACTCTGCAAGTTCCCGCCAAAAAGTCCCAGTGTGGAACCAACATACGTAATATCTCTAAGTAATCTGTGGAACCAACCTCACCAGTGTGTGTTGCCAACCCCAATCCAGACTAAAACTGCAAATTAGCTTTCAAAAAGCTGTAGAAAACTGTAAATTTCTACTTAAAGATCTGCAACACAGCTAAACTGCTACTACTGTCAACAGCTTTTCTTATTTTGTATTATTTAATAGCAGTAATCAATAAAACAATATAATAAAGTAAGAAAATTATGCATTTATTCGTAAATCAACATAAAATTTTAACTTTACACTATTTCTACAAAAACTGCCTTGTTTTCAATTTACATATGCTCTTGATTTTCAGTTTCATCTTTATTTTTAAAATCGTACATATTATTATTAAATCTCTTTAAATGGTCATTGAACTCAAAACAATTTCTGATATTGTATGTAAATTGACTTTATGGTAGTGGTATGTAATAGCTAATGCGGGTTACGCAGTGAATAAAATAAATGCCGCTATGTAGCATTATAAAGAAAAAAACTGTAGGAACCAGTTTTGATACTAACCCTTTATTCATAATAGCTTTATAGCTAAATCAGTATTATACTGTCCACCTTCTCATTCTTTCGATCACCTTAATGTTCTGCAATATGCTTAATGAACTTCTACGGTCGCTAATCACTGAAACATCTGTCCATATTGTTCTACGAAGGTAAAATCAATATAAACTAGAAAAAAAAAATTTTGAATTTGAATATAATATAGTACGCTTAGTTTCGGATCAGGATAACCGTTTGTGAGGAATATCCCAGGATATTTATGAAATGAAATGAAATGATTTACTTATTTGTGGACAATAGGTAGAAAAAAGCTCGTATTTCATAAAATGTTGGTTAGTGTTCCTCTATGTCCCGCCTTTTGGGCATACAAATTATAAAACAATTAAAAATTAAAATCTAATCAAATTGGGCTGGTAATAATCTTAATAATACATTAATAATAATACAAATAGAAAATTATATAAAAATTCAAATTAAAATGTCAAAAATTTACTATAAAACCAGATCCCAAATAAAATTACTACTAAAAATACTATACTAAACACATTCAGAACAAAAACACAAAAGTAACCGACATGCCAATGGCCCTATTTCAGGGTTCTATCATTTATAAAGTCTGTTATTGTATAGTAGCATTTATCAATCAACAGTTCATTCAATGATGATTTGAATTTATTAATATTTAAAGCACGTATTTCATTTGGTACTTTATTATATATAACCGGGGCCATGCAAAATATACTGTCGTGTAAAAGTTTTGTTTTTGAGGGGAAGTGTCGAAATTGATTTTCACGACGTCCTCCGGCAGCATATTTGACAAATAGTTGTGGATTTGCTTTCACAAACATACATACTTCACTAATATAAAGTCCGGGTAATGTTAAAAGGCGAAGTTGCTTTAAATGCTCTCGACATGAATCAATCTGTTTTAAACCGCGTATAGCTCTAATGCACGATTTTTGTGCGCGGAAGGCGTGTATCTTGTTTGTGGAATTACCCCAAAAGAAAATGCCGTATCTTAATATGGATGCAACATAACCATGATATACTGTTAGTAGTGCAGTTTCATTTATTATTTTATTAAGTTTGTATAGAGCGAAAGAGAATTGGTTTAATCTCTTACATAGTATCTCAATGTGCAATTTCCATGTCATTTTATTATCAATATGTAGTCCCAAAAATCATGAATAATTTTACCTAAATAGTTAATGTTTATGTCCAAATTATAATTATGTCGTTGTTTAAAGTTCATTATTTTAGTGTTTTCCAAATTAATATTTAAATTATTGAATTTGAGCCAATCAATTACAGATAGTATAGTAGTGTTTATGTCATTTTCAAAATTAGAATTTTCAGTATCAACAAATAGAATAGTGCTATCATCCGCAAATAATGTCATGGCGTGCTCAGTAACCTCCGGTAAATCGTTGATATAGATTAAAAATAACAGTGGACCAAGTACGCTTCCCTGTGGTACACCGTTACTAACCTTCCGACTATTTGACGTGTACGTTTTTTCAATTATTGTTTTAGGACAAATTCGATTTATTATTGTTATTTGTGTTCTGTTACTCAAATACGATTCAATGAGCTTATGTGCATTCCCTCTTACTCCATACAAATATAACTTATTCAATAATGTATCATGATTAACATAATCAAACGCTTTAGTCATGTCCATAAATAGGGCTATAGTTGGTGTTCGCTTATCCATGTTTATCATAATTGTTCTAAGGAAGTCATACAAGGCCATATTAATGGTTTTATTTTTTCTAAATCCATATTCACTGTCCGTGAAAATATGATTACTTTCGAAATAGGAATTAATTTTTTGGTAAATAACCTTTTCAAATATTTTAGACATAATAGGAATTAACGCTATTGGTCTGTAATTATTAATTTATCATCTTTTTTATGAAGTAGTTTTATAATACTAGTTTTAAGTGCATTAGGGAATTCGCCTTGCTCTAAACACATATTAACAATATATGCCACGATAGGAGCAATAATATCTGCCACATATTTTATTATTTTCGTCATTATATCATCGTATCCCACACTGTCCGTATTTTTAGAGAACGTATAATTTTTTGAATATCAAATTGAGTTGTTGGTGTCAGAAATATGGAGTTGTTTTTATTATATTTGAGCTTAGGATGGTTTGATTGATTCATCTGTACTGTGTGAGTACTGTCTATGAAATAGTTATTAAAGTCGTCTGCAAGTTTTAGGGTCAGTTATAGATTGGCCGTTTCTATTTATTTTAGATAAATTATCTTTAGGATAGTTCTTATTATTATTATGGACTTTTCTCCAAGTCACTTTAGATTTATTAGTAGCATTCTGAATCGCGAAGTAATTTTGTGCTTTTTGTGTAAGTTTTAATATCTTTTTATATCGTTTTGCGTATGTTTTGAATGCTTTCTTATTGTGGTGACTTGGTGATATTTGGTATTTCCATAATCCCTATGGTCCCTTTCTTTATTTATTTAGAAGCATTCTATATAAAAATAGAATCTAGCGAGTTTATGTAAACTGTCATTTACATGCAAATATTACTTAGGAAAATCAAACATAATTTAATATTTATATATTATTTTTGTAATGTATCAAAACAATACTTAGTAATACCACACCTGGTTTTTTTAAATTTGCCGCGTTTTTTCAGTTTCTACTTTCGTATGCCAGACTATAATAATCAGTCATCCTATACGTCGCCATATTTTTGTGAAAACCGTTACTTTATAATCTACCTAGCGAGGTTATAAACTCCCCGATAAATTGTGAACTGTACTATACTGATTACAATATAACGTATTCATTTTCGATAGTTTATAATCTATCGTTGTGAATCCGTCATAGTGTGAACCGTCCCTGATTGGTCAGTCTTGGCGGTAGTTTGTTCTGTATTTAAAGAGTTAGAAAACAAACATAGGAGTTAAATACGTTATATTGTAAGCAGTATGATATAGTTCACAATTCATCGGGGATTTTATAATGCCGCTAGGTAGATTATAAACTAACGGTGCTGTAAATAATAAAGAAAACGATAGAAAGTCGAGAAAAAAACTAACTAATACAATACACATTTATTACAACTTTATTATTATGATAACTTTATTTACTACATAAATAGGTACCTATAAACAATGAGGTAATTAGAGTATGTCCCGAGGTGCGCGCGTCGTTAGCAGGCCTCGATATATAGGGGAATTTTAACTACTTGTTTTATTTTAATTACTTTCAAGCGATTTTGTATACCTATCAACATCAATCATTCTTTCCAAATTTTTCAATAAGGTTACATATATAAGATTCATGCACAAAATAATGAAATGCGACCATTTATTTACAGGAACTTCTATTTTAAATCCGTGGTTTAAGTAGACCTACGAATAATAGACTTTTATTATTCGTAGGTTTAGACACAATGATTGTGTGTAATGCGCTCATATCAATCTGTCACTCATACCCTAACTAGGCTGTATGTGGTTTTCTTGTGCTTCATATATTATTGAGAAAATTATACACAGAAAAACTATTTTCGTTCTTACTTACGTCAAAAAGTGTTAGTGAAATAATTTGTGATTTAGTTCGGGGATTTTTCTGTATTTTGGATATATGTTACAGGCAAAGGTAATGTTTATAATTATTGATTGTTATTGGTATTAGGTTATTCCGTGGTCCTTACAATAAATCTAACGTATTATCTGCTTTGTCTTGTTTGGGATAATGACGCCATTTTGTCGCGCCGGCTGATCCTGAATTATTATTTTCTAAGATCTCCTTCTGTGGGTAGGGCAACTATTGAAATTACTTATTATTAGACTCCTTCTTTATCGTCAGAATTAAATTTAGCATCCACCGCTAAAACAAACAAAATTACATAAGACTTAAAACCACACCAAGAAAATTGATTGATTTATGTAGGTATCTCACTGTGTAACGGAGAGGCCGATTTTGTATTTTGTTTCTGTAGATTATCAGAAAAATCATCAGGATCACTTTACAATAATATAACGTCACGTGTAAACGGTAATCCTATTTCTCAAACATTGAATTCAAGGTACAGGTATCTTCAAAATGTGTTTTGTCTATTTCAGTTTTTATTTCCTATTCTTATCAGTGGATGCACATTACAAAACAGAAATCTACCGTATATTATTGATTGTATCTCTTATTTTATTAATCTAACCTTAGTATCTATTATTGCAGTCATCTATATTTATTAAAATATGGTCTAGTTGTTATTGTGTTTTGCTTTGAATTAAATCCTTGATTTATAATTATAGTAATATTTTTTTTATAATAACATTATAATGTATTAAATTTATACATTATTATTGATTTGATCATAGCTCAAAGTAAGGAAATTTTGAGTACTACCTATTTCCTTTGTGCTAGCATAACATAATTGATTGGCGTTTAGTAGAATGCAGTGACACTTTATCTTATTATTATGTTTACCCAAACCTAATGAGGCTTTTGAAAATGGGCACAAGCATGTTTAAAATTTAAATTATATGTGTCTAATATTTTCTTTACAGAGGGGGCGATGATTAAGCATATGTTTAAATAATGACTATATCAATGAAAGAACAAGATCAAATGCCAGGGGAGGTAAGAACTAAGAATTGTTCATTTGAAATTAGGTATTTGATACTGGTGTTACTTTAGACTTGAAGAACTTGGATTGACATTCCCTTTTCTCATTGCAAGTCCTTTTCTATGGAATGTATATTGGGTCATGGCTGTTACTATTTAGGCATAGACGAAAAATCCCTTTAGAGCAGTAATAATGAAAAATCCAATTTTGCAATTAGTAAGTGCTTTTGCAATGATTAATAACATTACCAACCATTCACTGTATCTAAATGTTTACATGTCTTTGACATCGCCAATCAGAGTGCATAGTTGGTGGTGGGAAAACAGCAGAATAGATTTCAGAAAAAGGAATGTTATTGTACTCTTTCGGGTTAATTGTTTGATGTATTTTGGTAATGACCTGTTTTTACTGACATCAAATAAAAAGAATATCCTGCAATGTCATTTCTATTTATTGACTTTTGGATCAGTTTCAATTCTAATACTATTTTCAAGAAAATGACTGGATAGTGTAGTATTGTCAGAAAGGTCAAATCTATGTATAGTCTGTTGTTTGACCATAATCTCAGTAAGTGATGATGTGGTCAAAAGAAGTCAGCACACAAAGCCTAGAAGAAACTGGCTCTCAAGTGCAGCTGCTAGAATACACAGAACTTGATCTTGAGGTAAACCAGTCTACCGTGACAACTTTTATCAATGATGCAATAATGAAATGAGTCATAGTTCTTTCTATAAAGCAATGTTGCATACTTCTTCAGAAAGCTTTTATATATTTAATGAATCAATTATAAACTGGTTATCTATGATCCAACTATTGATTTATTTTAAAATAGATGTTAGAGAATTATTGATATTTTTAGATTTGAAATAATTAGGTACATATTATAGGACTTTCTGGACTTCCTTATCTTACGAATAGGCATGATTTATACTTGATAACTAGGAATAGGACAGACCCATGTTGAAAATCTTTTTATTCTATTATTGAGGGGTAAATTTTTGATACAAATATTTTATTAACATTCATGGCTGGTCTTGTCAATATAATTTGAATATTCATGACTAGTTTCTGCCCCACAGTTTCACCTGTGTTCCCAAGGGATATATTGTTTTTCAGGAATTTAAACTATCCTTTTTGTTAATCCATAACATATCTATTCTATCTGTGTGCCAAAATTCGTCTAAGTCTATACAGTAGTTTTTGCGCGGAAGACAAACATCTATTTATTTATTTGTATACATACATCAAACTTAGGTTTCAAAAGATTTTGTAAAATCGGCTTGTTCTTATGTGTACATTTTCTTATTAGATGGCGTTCCCTGAGGCAAAATTGAAAGCATTAGAAGAGAAAATATCACATCCTCGCTGGGTTGTGCCAGTGTTGCCGGAACAAGAGTTAGAGGCACTTCTTGTAGCCTCTAGTGAACTGGCAACTCTAGGTATGTAGTGATACTGTAGCTAATAAACTTTTGCTTGTTGTTGTGTGCTCTGAAAATATTGCTGGCATGTAACTAGGCTGCCTAGTTCCGTCCAGTAGTGCAGGACTTTCCTGTGATGTCTGCAGTCCTTGTAGACCAACTTCTCTGGTCTTAGGATTTGTGCCTGCTTTATATTTAGTTTGTCGATTGTCATAATTTGACAGCACCATCCTGGATTGTCTGCAGTTGCTAATCCCTGTCCATTGGGGTCCATAAACATAAATCATTAGGATATTTTTGCTTAACCAATAAATCTATTTGTCACAGGTGAGGATGTGAACCATGCAGCCTGCCAGCGTTTTTACAATGAAGCCCTCACAGTGTCTTTTACTAAGATATTAACAGATGATGCAGTGTCATCATGGAAGAATAACATTCAGCAATGTGTCCGCTCTAACTGTGAAAAACTTGTCAAACTGTGTGCAATGAAACTGGATGATCCCAGATTCTTGCATATGCTATCTATGGCTTTCAATCCTAATAACAAGTAAGTTAAAACATTCTGTAGATTTGCTGGTATCTCAATTTCAGTTTACTACTTATTACAATGTATTTAATTCTTTCTGTATTATGTACAAAGAAATGTTATGTTCTACTTTTCTCAAGGTTTCACACATTTAATGCATCACGAACCTGTGAGGGACTATCGGTAACATCCAATGCTACATCAGGTCAAGGTTCTACACAGGAATGTGAAGTCTTCGCCCGCTCTCAAGACCATCGCACGCCTAGAGGATGGCTGGTCCATTTAATAAATGTGTAAGTTATCTTAACATTTTTTTACCATGGGATTCTTTTTGTGGATTTTTTTTTGACATTACAACAATTGATTATATTTTATTAACAGGTTTGGTCAAGCAGGTGGTTTTGTCAAGCTCAGGGAGCGATTTGAAGTAATAATGGGCTTTCAAAAATCAGAATTAACAACATCCATTAATTCAGAAGAAAAAATATCCTCAGAAACAGCAGAGAAAGAAAGTGATGTTACCAAATGTGATAAAGTGGAGAACACAGAAAGTGCACCAGTTATAGGTGAAACTAGTGAAGTAAGTATCCACAACTTGATGTTGAAGCAGCAAGTAACCTACGAAAGAGGATTTCATCTCCATTTCATTGGGTGTCCCTCCACCACTGCTATAAATATCGCACTCTAATTCCCAAGATACAAGCATGTTCTCATGCTTAGTTTGGGCCTTGCCAGTAACTTGTGATAACTCACTCTGCGCAGTGAACAGCCATCGTCTCTCGAGCAGTCGATAAGTGGAGAGACTCGAGTCGCCGCGGTGTGGCAACTGCTGCGGCCGCTCGGGCTTTGCCATGATTTACTTACATCACATACTGTTACTACGTACCTCTTACCTGTACTGGTAAGCATTCTCTTATTGGTTCATTAATATTTCTATAAGTTAAAACATATGTATAAACTATCTTTCTGCCTCCTATCTTTGTGCTTACTTGAGTTTCAACAAAGTACACCCCTTTAAACCCACCAGGTGCTTATTTTATTTTAAATACTTCTAGGAGTGCATTCCGACATTATTGGAAAGTCTAACAGATGAAGAACTCAAAAGAGAAGCACGCGGTAGTGAAAATAAGACTGATACAGTTTCATGTTTGATACGAGCTTGTAAATATGTCTCGGTAAAAACCCCCCAACATCATAGTCTACTCAAATGTAAGTATGACTTTAAAATGTAAAACATCTAACACCTTAGATATGTCTTAGAATTGTTTAGAACATTATTGAAATTACATGTTATACAAAGTGAAGAATATTTTTATAGTACTTGTACATTAATTTATGTATGCACTTGAATTTTACAATAAAGCAGCATCCATGTTGTTTGGAAATAAATGTGTTTACTACAGTATGTGTTAATGTTGTATTGCTTAGCTGTAATTTGTTTGTGCGTTGTTATTCACGATAGCCTGCGAGTGGCGTGTCGGCGACCGCGGAACGGTGGCACACCCTGTAGCTGCTTAGGGGCGCAGTCGGTTTCATACCACCCCTGTGCTGCTACATTGTATGTTACCGCTTTCCACTCATCTCATCGCTGCACCATCATTGATGTGGTGCTTCTCTGCATGATACTCATTATATTTTAACTGTGAAACTGTCTCTTGAAACTGTGACATTATTCTTAGTTATTACATTCACTATTTTTGGTAAAATCACGTTTCTAAGCCAGATTTTTCGATTAGGGTAATGAAAAGGAACTATTTAGTTAACATTTTAAACAAATTGGTTCGAACACTTTGAATCATTTATTTTTTTGGGAAGAAAAAGTTTTGTTCGTACATACATTTTGATACTATACGATGAACAGTTAAACAGAATAATAATTATTTTAGGTAGAATGTTGAAGGTTGTCTCTGTATTTTTTATGTTATAATGACTGATGAATCAAAGTGGCTTTGAATGTAGATGCCACAGGACATGGCAGGCAATTTTTGTAGCTCTTATAATTATGTATTTAATTTTAAATTATTGTGAATTGTGTGTTAAATTATTTGCTTTAACTGAAATTTAGCCTTTATCGCTTCTTTAACTCATAGTAATTTTCAGCTCTTGAAATGTTCCGGTTGAAAATGATATTGCGATTACTGCAAATGTCGTCTTTCAACGGAAAGATGTCAGCCCTAAATGAAATCAATCAATTAATCAGTACCTTTTCTCAACAACCAAAACCGGAGTGGCTCACGCCTACAGTCATTACTGTAAGCAACTTTTCTATTAAGACCCTGAGTCTATGTGTATGTTGTTAAAAAAGGTTCCTAATATTTTCTATTATCATTTTTCTTCAATTATTTTAGAATTGGATTAGAGAGAATAAAGTGGTAGACATAGTGTTACGCGACTCTCTTCATCAGCCCCAATATGTGGATAGATTAGAGAAAATGCTTAGGTTTATGATAAAAGAGAACTCGTTGACTCGAGATGATTTGGACGCCATATGGAAAGCTCAGCACGGAAAGCATGAGGCGATCGTAAAGAATCTGCACGATCTATTAGCCAAACTCGCTTGGGACTTTACACCTGATCAACTGGACCATTTATTTGATTGTTTTAAGGTAAACATAACATCTTCAGTTTATTGTGTGTTAAGTTTAATGTACTGTAATATTAAATTTATAAATATATATCTAGGCTAGTTGGGCAACATCCAGTAAGAAACAAAGTGACAAATTATTAGAAGTTATAAGAAGACTCGCAGAAGATGATAAGGACGGTGTTATGGCAAACAAGGTATAGCTACATAATTAATTACAAACTTCTTTGTGTGACGTTAACAACTTACCATAAACTGGACAGAACCCTGCTGCTTTTGACAAAAATAAATAACACAATAATAATAATTTGCTAATTTTATAGGTATTGGTTCTCTTCTGGAATCTGGCACATTCTGACGAAGTTTGTACCGAAATCATGGATGTGGCGTTGGCTAACCTAATCAAGATATTAGATTACAGCTGTAGTCAAGATCGTGACGCTCAGAAAACACTTTGGTTGGACAAGTAAGTAATACACATTGACGCAGTTTTTTATTGTCATGATTTTTTGTTATTAAAAGTTACATATATAACTTATCTGTCAGCTGCGGTTCCTGAGATTAAACGTATAATATGTTTATCTTATTCCGTGATTCTGTGACACATGAGTGAATAAATAAACATATATTCTAAAGTTTGCTATCATTTAGGTGTGTAGAAGAACTGAAAACAAACGAAAAGTGGGTACTTCCGGCCCTCAAGATGATGCGTGAGATATGTTGCCTGTACGAAGCGGGTGGCGGATCGGGAGTTCGGCCTCATGTGACAAGGCAAGAACTGATCGATCGGCTGCAAACTCAACATTCTTTGGTCATACTGGTCACCGACTCGCTCACTCACTACATGGACGGAGTCCGCGCAAAATTAACGGGTAAGCTTTAGTTAATATATTATAGGTAAAAACTACCGACGTACAGTTAGTTGGGTTATAGTGCAGTGTATAGGCGGACTCGATGTTCATTCATTAAAGCAAATATTCTCGATGGAGCAATTTTCTTCACTTCAGAAGTTTAAAATACTTCATATACCTACACCAAACTATGATAATAAAATTAACTCACTTATATTTTTGGAAATGATAGACGATAGAAAGTTTCTATCGTCACATTTACTCACAAAGTTAAAATGCGGAGATTAAAATGCATTAAACTAGAATATTTGATTAGAATAAAGTTATTGTATCAGTTAAATATTTAAAAATAGATGATTTATTTTAAAGTAAATCGTCTTTTTTAGCGGAAGGTGAGATCGACTGGGAACACTGGTTAACCGATGGCAGATATCCCCACACGGCGCAAGTGCACGAGCGTCTCAGTTTTCTCAGATTTCTTCTGAAGGACGGACAGTTGTGGCTCTGCGCGGAACAAGTGAGTAACACTCGCTTATGTTTCACACGTCGCTTTCAATAAATTAATCTATTCATGATAAAGTATTGTAAATATTTTAGGCGAAGCAAATATGGGTGTGTTTAGCGGAAAAGCCGGCGCATCTGGGAGACCGGGAGGCGTGTTTTCGTTGGTTCAGCAAACTTATGGGAGAGGAGCCCGATCTAGACCCTAATATAAATTTACATTTTTTTCGACGTAACATTATGACACTACCACCGAATCTATTAACTCACGCCGGTATTAAATGTTTTGAAAGGTAAGAATATTATTAAGTCATATTGGAAGTATTATTAATATTCCTTTGTCACTAACCAAAAACCTTCCTCAAGAAACCACTTGGGTAACTTTAAAAATCCTATCAAGGTTCATAAAGTATGTAAGGATAACGATGTAAGGATTTAGTTATCTGACTCTTGTGTTATGTTTTCAGATTTTTCAAAGCTGTGAACTCCAAAGAAGGCAAAATTAAAGTGAAACGACGTAGTTTTCTACTAAACGACGCTGATCTCATAGGATTAGATTACTTGTGGAGGGTGAGTACAGGCTAGTTTTTTGGTCATTTCTAGGTGCCACTACTATGTGTTAGCTAGCTGCCATGTAGATCTCTTCCTTCTGATTGATATAATAAAATCCGAAGGCGATATTATGTTCATATTTGACCTTCCGATGTAAATTGCAAGTAACATTAATCTTGTTCTTGGTTACTGAATTATAATTAAGGGCGGTATGTAAGCTAAACGTCATAAACAGGGTTCGCTATTTTAGTGGTTTATGAATGAAAACATGAAAGAAATAGTATTATATGAACATAAACATGAAATCAAGATACCAATTAATAGATCCGTGTTGGCTCTTTTTTTTTAATTTGCTCCAATAACTAGCAAAAACATTACAAATATTACCAAATCACAAAAATCGAGGTTTGCCTCTTTAGTGATACCATCAAATTTAGAATCCATTTTGTAAAAAATATATATAACATCGAATCACAAATATATGTACAACAGATCCGTGGGGCCACATTTTCATTTTTTTGTACGAGAATAACGTAATTTATTTATTAATAAGCATCAATGTTGCGACGCCATTTGTCCATACATTTTTCTATGAAATGTCAAGTGAAGCTTTATATACAAGACGCAATCGCGAAAATATTCAGTTAAAGATAAAGATAAAGATAAAGATATTTATTTGCGAGAATATGGTAACAAATGGTATTAATATATATATAGTATCACATATTCTGCCAATTTTGGCATGCAAAAATTTGCAGCGCGCAGGCATGCTTGCTTCATAAAAAAAAATACATCAAATTATATTACTACAAATGTCCTAACTCATAAAATTAAATAAAATGTCGAAATTGTGCGTAAAGTAAATCTATTTTGTTAAAAGCTCTTTAACTGAGTAGAAATTCTTCTCGCCAAGCCATGTTTGAAGCCTGGATTTAAAATATTTAATTGGTAATTTCGTAATGTCATTTGGTAAACTATTATAAATTGTGATGCACATTGCGTAACAGTTATTTAAATACATTGCAGTTTTAGGCACTACAGGGAGAACAAGTCTTTCAGGATTCCTTGTGTTTCTAGGAAAGATATCGCTGGCTTTTTTGAAAAAATCCATATTATATTTAACAAATACACTTACTTCCAAAATATACATGCAAGGAAGCGGCAAGATTTTAAGTTTTTTGAACAAGGGCTTACACGATTCAAAGAATGGTACACCGCACATAGCCCGAATGCATTTTTTTTGACAAATAAAGACTCTATTGATTTCTACTGAATTACCCCATAGCAAAAGTCCGTATCTAAGGACTGAGGCGACATATCCGTGATATGCCATTGATGTAGTTTCTGGTGTTGATGTTCTACGAAGTCTACTTAAAGCATACACAAATTTATTTATTTTATTACATACCAGATCAATATGTGCCTTCCAATCACAATGTTTATCGATTACTAAACCTAGGAATGTAGCTTGATAAGATTCTGTAACTTTTAAGTCATCATATTTTATATTTAATAGTTTTGGTTTATTGCCTTTATTGTGAAATTGTATAAATGTGGTCTTATTCATATTAACACTAAGATTATTAGATTCTAACCATTCTATTATTATTTTTATAGTATTATTGATGTCAACTTCATAGTTATTAATATTATTGTCATTACACGTCACAAGGATTGATATGTCGTCTGCAAATAGTGTACATGGGTGTTTGGTGATGTCTGGGAGGTCGTTAATATATATTAAAAATAGTAGTGGACCCAGCACGCTACCCTGTGGCACCCCGAATCTATTAACCCTAAACTCTGATCTGTAGGCTGCTTTAGTATTATTTCTGTCAACATTTGTGACCTCGACGCATTGTTGCCTATCTTGCAAATATGTTCTTAACCATTCTGCAGCTGGTCCTCGAATTCCATAGTTCTCAATTTTACGTAAAAGTATTTCATGTGAAACAAAATCGAAGGCTTTGGTCATGTCAAATAATATAACCGCTGTAGGCTTTCGAGCATCCATATTTTTTAAAACATTCTGTATCAAATTATACGCTGCTAAGGTAGTTGATTTATTTTTCTGAAAACCATACTGCTCTTTTTTAATTACACCAAATTTATCTAAGAACGATGCCAGTCGTTTATGCATAGCCTTCTCAAAGATCTTAGAAATAATGGGTATGAGGGTTATTGGTCTATAATTATCAATATTACTACTATCACCTTTCTTATGAAGAGGTTTCACTATGCTGAATTTAAGGGTTCTTGGAAAACAACCAACTTCAAAAGATAAGTTAACCAGGTATGTAAGTATTGGTGTTAGCTCTTCTTTACAAAATTTCAAAACTTTTGTAGCAACTTCATCGTAGCCCACCGCATTGGTGTCATTTAAAGAATTTATAATATTGTTTATTTCCGAGTGCCCTAATGGTGTCAAGAATATACTACAATTTTGTTTACTTTTATTTGTATTAAAATTTAATTTTGTATTTATTTTATTGGTTGTCTTAATTAAATGATTATTAAATTCATTGGCTATGGTCAAAGGTTCCAGAACAATATTATCGTTAATTTTTAATTTATTAATGAATTGATTGAGTATATTATTGTGTTTGTTATTATTATTGCTATTTATTATATTCCATGATGCTCTACACTTATTCTTTGATTTTTTTATGAAGTAACTATTCGATATTTTTTGAGATTTGTCTATACATTGACGCAGTAATTTAGAATATTCTAGATATTTTGTTTTACTTTTGGAACTTTTTTGTCTATAGAATTGTAACCCCCCCAGTGTCCCAAGGTGACACCACGTCGCTTTTTATTGACACCGGAAATTACGTCATCTATATATCTGTATACATGCGCTTGTCAAAAAGAACATAATAAGTGCATTTTTATTTTTTACATTATTAGAGTTATGAAATACACCATGGACATTTTGATAAATTTATTGTTCTTATGGTAATCGGTATCAATTTCATGATTGGTTGATACGTCCTTAGTCTTTTTGAAAATGTCCCGTATGCCAAAATATTTTCCTTGTTCTCCCTCTCAGCCATTGATTGCTTATTTTGTTACTTGCTTATAGATAGACTAGTCTTATTAATACAATATAAATAAGATTATATTTTTAATCGTGCGGCTTTTTAATGAATCGTCGTTGCTGAACAGAAGGTTAGGATACGGCCATCGATATAATATATGTATTTTATTAGATTTCACGATCCGAACAAAAAAATCCGTCGAGCTTGATGACAGCGGGATTAAAAACATCTTAAGCGCCAATGAATTTCATAGCGCCTACGCGTTTCGTTCAACGTGTCGTTCATATAGAATTTACACCGCAGTCGTGGCATTTAAATGAAGAAATATTTTTTCTATTGTGATATTACGATATTATTACCTATTTATTCACTTAAAAAACAAATAAGTTAACTTGACTTTGATTTCTTGTATTATTAATGCCGCTCCGTACGCGCCCACACTGCATGAATGTCGAAGGCACACTAAAGTAAGGTGAACGGAACGCAGTTCAGTTAATTCGAACCGATTGAATATTGGGAACGCTGTGTATATATAGTAGAATGCTAGTAGAATACAATTATATCGATAGATACGGCCATTTGTAAATAATTCACTGTTCGTATATTATATTCTTTAACTATAAAGCTATTATTGTTACTAGATATTTTCTTTGTAGGTTACTCTTTGCAAATCTTTACAATATAAATTCTTATAATTTTTAATTCTCGTTGTCACACTCTACTACGCCTAAAAGTCATTGTGAGCATTATCCATTTTAATAAAAAATCGATATCTCGCCACCGGTGCATCATATATATATAACATTATTTCTAGAGCTAATATACCATGTTGTTCAATAAGTTTTGTCGTTCGATACGAGAAACACGTTTTTATTATTTGAAATACATTTTATTATGATGATGATGATGATTAGCACTACTCCCAGCCAGTACAACGACCGACCCATGTCCTATACAACCATTCAAACATCAACCACCATGTAACTAACTTAGTTTATAATGACTGGTACCTGAATAGTTGTATCGGAATAGCCATGGAGAAACCAAGGAGTGCGTGTTATATAGGAGTGACATGCTCTGGGGTGGAAGAGGACGGCCAGCTAACCGCAACCAGCTGACCACAATCGACCGACTGTTCAGCCTATAGATGAGGGATGAGCGTTGATGTATGTTGAGTGCTGGGGTTTTATTGTCTTCTTTCTTATTTTGATTTTTTGTTCCTGGGTTGGATTTTGTTATTTCTTTGTTGTTCATTAGATTAACCTCCTCCATGCACGGGTATAGCTTCTGTGCTTGAGAGGCTCCTTGTCCATTCGAGCTTCGGTATGTGCTTACATATTTCTTGTTCTTCGTTATTATTCTAGAGTCAATTTGGTTGCCTCAGGCACAACATCAGCAAGGTTTTTATTATAGTAGTCAAAATATTCTATATCATGCGCCGATTGATTTTTAAAGTAAATATCTGTTTTCTGGGTTTCAAAATTCAAAATTCAAAAAGCATTTATTCAATTTAGGCCCTGATAAGGCACTTATGAACGTTAACAAATGGCTCTAATGGTTTGGATTTTAGTGTACTGTAGGGCCGTAACATGGCCATAATATATGGGACTGTATTCTATCAGATGTGTGTTTGAAAACTTAAGTATCTTGGTTAATGGGATGAGAAACATCCAGGATAACATATCTTTTTGTGTTCCCGAAAGTATTTTTTTTGGTTTCCTATCCTGCTGGGTGTATGAAGTTCCGTGATTTTAATCTGATCATGGATGAGCATTTTGTCCTGGTTTAATTAGTGTTGAGCCTCATTGTTTATCAGTTAGTTTATCACAAGTGCTCGAGCTGTACACATCTCAGTGCAATAATTGTTAGACCCGGTTCTGATGCCTATAATTATTTAAGACTATACATGTGTTAAGTGCAGTGAAGCGATTATTTAATTGTAATATTACGACAATAAACACATTGGGCCCGTGAGGAGTTTGTTGCTTCGCTTCTTCTCCTCATACAGGGCATTTCCGAAGCGACAGTTTAACTTTGTTTTACCCTGCGGAAAACTGCTGTTTTCAAACCCTGCGGAATAATCTTAATATATAAAATGATAAACTGATTGTTGATATATCAGCCCACAGCCCAAACCGCTGGACCAAGAGATTTGAAATTTTGCACAAAGATACCTTATACCGTGGAGGCATCCACTAAGGAAGGATTTTTGGAAATTCCATCCCTAAGAGGGTAAAATAGGGGATGACAGTTTGTATGCAAGTCCGTCAGTTTTGAAGTTAGGATCTTCAAATTTTGTGTTTAGGCTGACGTTTGAAAATTAATGTGTAGTTATCTCAGCGTTTGTGATAATTCCACCACCGAAGGGAGGAAAAGGGGGATGAAGTTGGGTATGCAAGTCCTTCAATTTCAAAGTAAACTTCACTAAATATATTATTATACGGTGTAGGCATCCACTAAGGAAGGATTTTTGGAAATTCCACCCCTAACAGGGTAAAATAAGGGATGAAAGTTTGTATGCAAGTCCGTCAGTTTTGAAGTTAGGATCTTCAAATTTTGTGTTTAGGCTGACGATTGAAAATTAATGTATAGTTATCTCAGCGTTTGTGATTATTCCACCACCGAAGGGAGGAAAAGGGGGATGAAGTTGTGTATGCAAGTCCTTCAATTTCAAAGTAAACTTCACTAAATTTAATATTATACAGTGTAGGTATTCAGTAAGGAAGGATTTTTGGAAATTCCACTCCTAGGGGGGTAAAATAGGGGATGAAAGTTTGTATGAAAGTTCGTCAGTTTTGAAGTTAGGATCTTCAAATTTTGTAGTTAGGCTAACGATTGATAATTAATGTATACATGTTTCAGCTTTTTTGACAATTCCACCCCCGACAGGGTAAAAAGGTATGGGATGTATGTAAGTCAATCAGTTTCAAAGTAAACGTCACTTAATATATTATTACACAGTGTAAGGCAACCACTAAGGATTTTTGGATATTCCATCCTTAAGGGGGTAAAATAGGGGATGCAAGTTTATATGAAAGTCCATCAGTTTCGAAGTTAGGACCTTCAAATTTTGTGTTTAGGTTGACAATTGAAAATTAATTTATATGTGCCTCAACGTTTTTGATAATTCCGATCCCGAAAGAGTAAAAAGGGGGATGAATTTGTGTATGGAAGTACACTAAATTTATTATTTAAGCTTATGGTTATAAACTAACGCAACGAATATCGGTGTTGTTGGAATTTGAACCCTTAAGGAGTGAAAAGGGGGATTAAATTTAGTATATGAAGTTATTTATTTTCGGAGTGAAAATTTCAGAATTTATTATTTCGGCTTATGGTATTGGCGTATTGAAATGACTCGCCTAAACAACATCAGGAAAAAGAAAGGAATCGGTATTAAAACAAAGATCCGGTTAATACGAGCATTGGTATTCCTCATTTTCATGTATGGAGTGGAAGCGTGGACTATACTGGCCCGAGAAAGAAAAAGGATTGATGCATTCGAGATGTGTTGCTGGAGACGGATGTTGGAAATACCTTGGACCGCTAAACGCAACAATGCATCAATCCTATCGCAGCTCAAAATTAAAACACGATTGTCCACCATATGCCACCAAAGTATTTTTTCGTATTTCGGCCACATGGTGCGCAAAGGCGATGAAAGTTTGGAAATCTGATCATAGTTGGGAACACGGAAGGAAAAAAAATACGTGGTCGTTCACCAACAAGATGGTCCGATCAAGTAAAAGACTCATCGTCCTCCAAGTTTAACAGAAACCAGAAGACCAGTGGAGGCAGATCATTCGCTCTAGAAGCAAACCCGATGTTGACCACGATCCTCAGACCTGAGGGAAAGAGAGATAAGGCCTCCAAAATTGTGCTGTGGAACTAGACTACAAGTAACAGCTCTCCGCCGCAATGTTATTGAGGCCAAAATATTTACTGGTTCTGCCAGAGGAGAAACAGTCTTCTTGCCGCGTATACCATTGATCCCAAATCACTTTCCGTTTGAATTTAAAAGATAACAGTTCCTAATTAAGGTTTGTAGTCACAGGGAAAACTCTGAAATTTGCTAGAGTTGATTTGCGGCAGGACTGTTTCAGTTTTATGTGGCAACCTCGCATATGAGCTCTTAATCTACCTGAACTTTTGTCAATATCACACGTAGTGGCGGACAATAGCCATGAACAAAGCTCTATATTGTTACAATGATTAATATCTAGAAAAATGAAATAATCTACGCGGACGAAGTCGCGGGCTATAAAGCTAGTTGCATATGAAATACTAAAAGTGCTCCCAGAACTCCCTATCAGTCGCCGCTATACCGAATTTAACAAATGTTCGTTAGCTAATTATGAAGTATCCAGTACTGAATTGGCCATTGCAGGATAAATGGCTACGGCCCACGTTAAATGGCCTGCGTTCGCGTATACTAATAATTATACAAAGTAAGGGATAGAACCGCTGCATGGCCAATAGTATAATAATATAAAAATAACATAATATAGAATGGCTTCCAAATCTTTTAAAAGAGTAATGAAGTCGTGAAACGTCTCTGTACAACCATCTCTTTTAATCTGAAAGCTAGATCCGCACATAAACCATTAAAGTAGATAACCTGAGCCGAAGGTCCTTGATAACATTTGCTAAGGGCCTCAAGATATTTATATTGCAAATATATTGAAAATTAGCCTATAGGATTTGAGGATAATGTAGCTTCCTATTACAACTCAAGTGGCTTCCTATCCGCCTTCGGCGGAATACACACAAATTGCCACTCTTATGCATTGTTTTATTTAATCCTAAAGCCCCTCGCTATCTCAAGGAACGCTTCGAGTACTACACCTCAACATCATCTTCTTCATAGTCCCATGGAACTTAACTTCCAAACTCCCAGTCAAACTTCTCACTCTTATTCCCAATCTTTTACTATCCAAGCTGTACGTCTCTGAAACTCTCTCCCTCAGACTATAAGACGGGCCCCGACGTTAGACTCTTTTAAATCTCTTGTTATTTCACGCTATCACACGCTATAAACTTCCTCATTTCCTGCCTTTCTTTGTATTTTTCTAGAGCTGTTATTTTCACGTTATGAAAGTGCATTCTTATGTGTTAAACCTTCCATATTCTCAGACAATAAATAAGACCGCTTATTTTGTATCACTTCTTCTTTTTTGTATTGTTTCGTCTTCTACTATATGGTGTACAAATAAAGCATATTTATCTTATCTTATTAGTGAAAGAATTTTCAGAATCGGATTAGTAATTTCAAAGCCTCGTACATGCAATTTACAAACTTTTCCTTTTTATATGATACTAGTTGTACCCCGTGGATTCACTCGCGTTCTCTTGATAAAAGTAGCCCTTCTCTATGCCATAGGTATCTGATTGCCAAATCTCAATGCGATGGGTTCAGTGGTTTAGGTGTGAAAGCGTAACAAACAAATGGGCCAGTGGGTGCAGTTGATTATGATTCCACCTATAGCGGTGCAGGTGTGATTCCCACCCAGGATATGCATTTGTGTGCATGAACATGTCTGTATGTCCTGAGTCTGGGTGTAATTATGTATTTACAAACAAAAAGGTTTCCATAGTACAAGCTCAGCTTAGTTTGGGATAAGATGACCGTGTGTGAGGAATGTCCCAGGATGTTTATTTTATTTAATTATTATTTATGACTAAACTTATTACTATTTATTATTATTACTTATTAAAGAAACAGAGTTCCTATGGATTAGTACCTACTTCTTCAAAAAACGTTAACGTAAGTACCCCCAAAGTACTAATATAAGGCATAGCACTGAATTTCCTTTGCTTATAAGTAGTGAATCCATTCTGCATAATAATTATGTAAACTTTGGTTGCGCTTATTTAAATAAGCCACTAGAAAAGGTATTTAAATAGAAAATTAAATATAATGTTACTTAATAATATTGGAATTTTATCGGCTGGTACCACGTTATGCGGTACGTACCTAACTTGACGCAACGTCAAGTTTGGATCTGATGCATGTGTGCGTGCCTGTAACACAACTGCAAAGTAACAAATGAATGCTGGTTTTCGCGCGCGATCTAGCCTACATACTACCCTTAACATAAGTCCACGCAAAGACAATGGTTAACTTCATAATGATGAAAATTCTGTTGCTATTCGCACTAAACAAATTTTAATCACATTACATCTCGATCTTACAAACATTTTATCAAATAGGATAGGAAAGGATAGAAATATTTTAAAGCTGTGAAATTAGTTTATCCATTTGCCTTTAAGGGTAAATAGTCAACACATTGAAAACAATTATTAATTAGACAGGACTAAATGTCTTACCTATATCCTTTTCTCATGTTCTTTGCATTGAGCTATTATTACTACGTATAGAGAAGCTATCATAAGCAAAGGTTATGTCCCATTATTAGAGTCAACTAAAGTTTTATTAAGCGCTGGAACAATAATTAGTCGTCTAAGCGCTATCAGAGTTTTAGGAGTATTTTTCTCACTAACATCTTGATTTTCACGGCGCTTACGCGATTAGTTCATCGTTCTACAACAAGTGTGGCCGGATGGCCTCACTTGAACGGAACATAGTTGTGATGTGTGGTGTCTTCTCTATACGTAGTAAGTTCTTTGTTACAAAGAGATTATAATGAGAATTTAGACTCATATCTTTTTGCTATGCAAAAACAGACTCGCGAGCACCTCGCAAAGCCACCACTAGTATAGTATGTAAAACTAAACAAGACATTTAGCACCATTGTTTGACACATTGATTCCACGTATCACGCCGCAGATCGTGGGTTCGATTCTCACACAGGACATGCATTTATGTGCTAGAACATGTCTGTATGTCCTGTGTCTGGGTGTAATTATGTATATTAAGTATGTATTTACAACAAAACGTGTCAGTTATCTGGTTTCCATAGTACAAGCTCTGCTTAGTTTGGGATCAGATGACCGTGTGTGAGGAATGTCCCAGCATATTTATTTATTGTCATCAGGGTTGCCAGCGAGTCACTATTATCACTATTAGTCACTATTTTAAAATCCTGTCACTTTTCTCACTATTTTCGGAATATGGTCACTATTGTCACTATTTCAGAGCTCAGAAGTGGTTTAATTGTACCTCGACTCGCTTACTACGATAAACTCGCGTTGGTAGGGGACAAATTTGTCCCGCGTGGAATCACTTTTAGTATATGTTGTGCGAGATCTAGTTTGGCCATATATTGTTATAAATCTATGGTAAATGTGTATTTTATTTCATATCGTATCTCTACAATGACTTTAAGGAAAAAGAAACAATATATCACTTTCAAGTTCAGTTTTCGTTACGCAAAGTTTTGTAGCACAATAATCTTTAGTTATTGTAAAAATAAGCTTTTTCTTTTCCCTAAACGGTACGATTTACATCATTACGTCTTCTCTGAGTGACGTATAACGCGGCGTCCAATATAAGCTATCGCGATTGCGATGCGGTCCAATGCAGTGACATGCGTCCTACGTGCGCGCGAATGGTCTCGCACCACCACCGCTTGAAAAAAAAGCCGTCCAAGTGAGATTTTAATTTGCGTAGCGATGGTTCCGACCGATAAGATCGGAGCTGGGTTAAGACCGTGTGCAAGTATACATTTCAGAAAGTAAGAGCCTGATGGAATGGACTCCGTTTGGCGGTGAAAAGACACGTCTGTGTCTTGGTGGCGTCAAAAAAGACCATATTGGCTTTGCCTCAATCGAAGACCGCCTGTAAGGTCACGTTCAAACGCTCTACCATGGCCTCTCGAAGCAATTGGATCTCGTTACTGGTGGCTCGCACGCTGGAAATGTATCTCTCTGAAACAGTACTGTCGTCTGCGTACCCAAACAAAAATACCGAGTTTTAGCAGATCGTTGATATGCAGCAGAAATAAGGTTGCAGAGAGAACTGATTCCTGAGGAACTCGGGCATTTATTGCCAAGAGGTCTGACGAGCACCCGTGTATGACCACTTGTATAGACCGTTCACTCAGGAAATCGGAAATCCAAGCGCACAGGCCATCAGGAATTCCATATGAAGGAAGCTTACTTCGAAGGCTGGTATGCCAGGCCCTATCGAAAGCCTTAGAAATATCGAGGGAAGCGGCAATTGCTTCCCCGTGTCTCGCAATGGCTTCGCTCTATAGATGTGTGGTATACACAAGAAAATCTCCAGTGGACCGTTTTTGCCGGAAACCGTACTGTCGATCGATGAGGAGTTCGTTATCTTCGAGGTATGCCAAGAGCCTCCGATTCAATACACGCTCCACAGTCTTGCAGAGTATGGAAGTGATCGCAATCGGTCGATAGTATGCCCTTCTTAGGCACAGGTTGCTCGTTAGCAAGCTTCCAGACTTTCGGAACTTGACCCATTAGAAGTGAGAGGCGAAACAGGAGGGTCAAGACAGGAATCAATTCGGGCGCACAATTGCGCAGGTCAATGGCTGGAATGCCGTCGGGACCACTGGCTTTATTCACGTCTAGAGCGCGTAGTAACTTTACAACCTCCTTTTGCCGGATATTGATGTCCGGTATTTGGTAATTGCAAGTGGGTAGTGTTTGTAAACCAGCGTCTTGACATGAATTCTCCGCAAATAGACAGGCAAACCAATTGGCCTTCTTCTCTACAGCAGTGTAAGCTAGTGATCCATCATGATGGTGGCAGAAATTAGTCTCGACCGATTTGGCAACGGACCAGAAAGCTTTACTCCCAGAGAGGTGTAAGATGATAGCTTTTTTCCGATCCGGCCAACATGGTCGAAACGCGCCTTCTTTAGGCCCTTTTTGCACTATTTTTCAGCGATGTTAACGCCTTTCAAGCTCGTGTCAGCTTTGCGAGTGCGAGAATCCGCCCAGATCCGGTAAGCTGACTGTTTACGTGCCTCAGCAGAGGCACAATCAGCATTGTACCACATGGGAGACCGCTATTGAGTGATATGTCGGAGAATGGGATATAATACTCCATAGCTCAACATATCACATGGCACTCACACAGCTGGACGGGTAAAACATCGGAAGTAAAGCAAGTTCGCCGCCAAGGATCATCTCATCCCAATCTGCTGAATTGTATCGTCAAACTCGCCTAGAGCTTTTTAGGCCAGGGTCAGGCGGAGAGTAGGACATCACAGCTTTCACCAGACAGTGGTCGGAGGTTCCCAATGGGGCATTCTCCGACACTGAGTACCTTTTAGGATCTGTTGTCATCAGAAGGTCCAAGCAGTTGGCTGTGTGATCAGCAACAACCAGAACGCGCGTGGCTTCGCGAACGAGCTGAGAGAGATATAGCGTAATTGCTAGTTTCAACGCCTCTCTCCCAGCAAGGTCGTTTTCCTGGTATAGGTACAACCACTCACGAATTCACGATGATAAGCTTCAAAGTCCCCCAAGAGGCCCAGCTGCACGCTCGGATATTATCCGACGTCCGCCGTTTCGCCGAGGTATTGAAAAAGCCCGATCATCTTCTGGTCACCGCTGTGCGATCGGTAGACAGAGGCATAGAGGATTTGCTCTATACCAGTGCCCACCAATATCAACAGGATGAAAAAACTTGTTTTTTTAAGGCCACGGAGACGCCGACAGCCGATGTCATCGCGAGCATACACGCAAATCCCAGCGCGTGGTTTGAAGTTGTGCTCCAGGGTATACCCTGGGCAATATAGGTATGCCGCGTCTGAAGGACATCTGATTTGCGTCTCCGTGAAAAAGAGTAGGTTAGGCTTGTCCGTCTCAAGGTGGGGATGGACGGCGTCGAGATTGGAGTGCAGACCTCGAATATTAGAGAGGTGCACTTTGAGTGAGAGGACGTGCTTCCGCTGTTTAACGCTACTCTTTTACTTTTGGTCATGTTGGTGGAGTGAATAGGTGATAGTGTGTGAGTGACAGTTAAGCAAGGCATTGCAATTGGAACCATGGAACAAACGTAGGAAAGATGAACTGATGGGAGGCTCGTCTGGAGCCTGCGGGGACGAACTGCTGTGGCCATCGGGTCCTCTCACCCCGTCGCCAACCGGGACGATGGAGCACCTCGGGATTTTTGCAAGTTGGCGGGGCAGCCTTTCGTAGATAGCTGGCCTACTACTAGGGCTCCCTTCTAACTGCTGTCGGCCAGCGGAGAATCGTGCTTCGGATCCCGCTACCCTCCAAGACGAGACCACCCGTACACATTACCCACATCGTCGAGACCGGTTCACTAGTGCAACGCAACTGCTTACACCCAATCCCACAATTAGCTTCCCCGAACTTCACGCCGGAGCACGGGAGACGCTTGGCGGCGTGGCTTAGTTCGGGGAGTAGTGACAAGCCGCGGCCGAAGCCTACCATCAGAATTTGTTGCTCGTTTAGCACCACCCAGGGATCATGAGGGTAAACTTACGGACGCGAGCAACTTCAATCCCCCAAAAGTAAAAAAATATGTATCTTAATAAATATTCTTATACTTTTATTGTAGCATTTGTCTTGTCCATCATTTACATCCCATATCCTACAAACTCACGGATATACTGCAAATGAGCTCCGAAATGGTGAAAAAGTCTACTAGGTTTCACAAAAGTTCCAAAATTTGGAACTTTTGTCAACTATTTGGAAACTATTTGGTCACTATTTAGACGAAGAACTCACTATTATGTCACTATTTTTGTGAAAGAAAGTCACTATTCTACTATTTTTTACCCCCTGAAGCGCTGGCAACCCTGATTGTCATATATCTTGAACTAACCACTTTTGGTGTTAAAATACTGTTTATATTCTCTGTTGATTATTATGTGCTTCATAAAATGTAATGTGGTATAGGTGATAACGGAGTGTTCAGACGAGATATCGTTGCGCGGCACGGAGTTGTTGCGCGAGGTGTGCACGTGCGTGGGGCCGCACGTGGTGCCCGCGCTGCACCACGAGGCCTTCCTCACGCACTGCTGCGCGCGCACGCAGCGTCTGCAGAAGGACATGGACACACAACAAGGTACCTATCTACACTACACACTATACATGGTTCTTGGAATAGTATATTTCATTACGAGTGCGGAAAGCCTGTCATTGCAAAGAGTTCCGACAAATGTCTACCCGAAGGTGAGGGTTGACAGTCTGAACAAGTTGCAATGACGGTTCCGCACGTGTACTGAACAACTATTTTTAATACAGTTGCGAAAAAATGAAGCAATTTAATAAAATAATAAAAACACAATAAACTCAACTAACTAATCATTTATTTCCGATCAAAGTTATAATTCACATATACATTGAAATTGGTACAGTTTTTTATACTAACTGGGGAAGTTGCATATTTACTGTTTGAGACAAACTATTATTAATTTCGTATGATTGTTCATGTATATTTGTCAAAGGTGTTATACAATGGCGTTTGCTAGTTGATGGAATTGGATCTGATGAATTATCATTATCAACGAAGGTAGATGGACGAACGTTCTCTTCAGTATTGTCATGTGAAGGAGACGGACTGGACTTAAAATTAATGGACTGTGTGATTTTTTTCCCAGTTTCTAGTTTGTTGTTTAATGAATCAGCAATATAGCAATTCTGCAACTTTGTCTGACTTCCAACCTCCTAGTCAAAGAACATTTTTGGAAAATGGCGCCAACCGTAAAAGAATATAACCAGAGATTTTTTTTTTGTTTTCTTCACCTTTTCTACTAGATCTAGATCACTAAGATAACAATTTCAACAATTTGATCCATGTTAGTTATTAATATGCAGCGTCAGTTTTTTGTAATTTTTCATTGTATGTTTCAAATACATTGACCGAATCCTGTCCCCCATAATACAGGCTCTTGCCTAGCTTGGGTGTCAGTGTTCAATGTTCGTGCAACAAACACATACATGACTCTCTTGTGTGCATTAATCTTCTACCTATAGCTGTTAAAATATGTGTTTTTTTTATAAATAAATTATTATTATTATTCTGGGTAGGCAAAGGGAACTATGCCCATACAGCCAAGTCTTCAGTAGATTTTTTTTATTGATATGAAATGAAAATGAAATTTAATGAGATGAAATGAAATGAAACCTAACCTAAGTCATTGAATCAAATCATTAAGAGGCAGAAATGGGCAAAAGTCTCTACATTGTAGCCCAAATTATATGAAACCTGCTAGCTCTACGGTATTGAAATTGAAATATATGATACTTAAGGATATAACAAACACATCGCCCGAGCCGAAAACACGATTTCAATTAAAAGCCTCGATAAAAAAAAATGCCAAACATACCTCTGAAAATCAAGAAATTCCCAAATATATCCAACGCCTGAAGGTATTTTAATACGATTTTTTTCATCAATAGAGTACATATCATAAGCAAATAAACGCCCGATTTAGTTTTTTGAATTTGCGATTCAGTTTTTCATAATAATGATTTTAAAAAAAGTCGCTTACGTCAAATTTATCTGAGCACCATGAACATCATACCGCACTCTATTGTCCTGCAACTCGCGTATTTTGCTTCGCGCTCACTCGCATTCCGCGGCGATCCGCGTTGCTAGACGGACCTGTGTCATTTTTTTTCAGAATTTTCACATACATAAAACCCTCTCAAATTAGTAAAAAATCATATCAAATTATCTTTAGAAGGCACTGGAAAATGCATGCTAGTCAAATTAAGGCAATTGAGCCTATTATTTGCTTGTTATAAATAAAAATATATAAAATAAAATCTGTTATGATTGATGCTTTTGATAATTGTCACCGAGGCATGTCGTGGTACTGACAGAGACAATTCTTATTTTCGTTTATGAAAGGTATGGTTAGGGTAGCCTAGGGGGCTAAGGAGCGGGGTATTTATGTACTCCCGACTGAAGGAGGTGATGATTCAAATCCCGGAAAATGTTTTTCTTTATTTTTTTTATCAAATCATGCGAAATGAAAATTCAGCAATATATATTATTTTTAATGAGCAATTACCTATTTAGTTAGTTACCTGATTAAATAATACCTCATTAAATATTGTTTATTTTGAGATGAAAGGTAGGTTGACTGATACTGGTAACAGTAGGTGCCCCCATGATTATACCATGGGTGCCCCGAAGTCGGGGCGGGCATGACTGCCTCTACTGCGCGGCTGCGGTCATCGAGTCATCTGTAGTTATCGAGTCGAGCCGATAAACATTTATATTCATTGTATTATTGTCGTCCACTGGCGTAGTCGTCAAATGACAATGGCACAGTAAAATTAGAACAGTAAGGAAAATATTACACATCTTACGTTGACTAAGTTTCTAGTACTTACTGGACTGATTAGTTGGAATGTGAAGCCATCGTATATTTACAATTACTAGTAGTGAGCTCGGCTATCATTGTGCCGATTGACGTAACGGCCAATGGCCTGATGGCCGAAAGCCTCTCGGCTCTCGGCAGTATTCCTCGATACAGATCGTCTTGTGAGGAGGTTCCTGTTTCTGCCAGGCACAGTTTTATATCAATAAAAGTAATAAAATTGGAATTACTTTTTTTCCAAATCATTATATAATACTTCCTTAAGGTGGATGCTTAGCATGAGGCGGGAAATTTTATAATATATGGGTCAAAATAGCTTTTTGAGTTAGATGCCTGCAATAAGGATCATTCACATAACAAAATGATAACTTTTTTATTACTACAGAGGATGCACATAACCTTTTTGAGCATAATGTTTTTTAAATTATTAATATCCATCAATAAATGACGAAGTTATTAAAGTTTTAAAAACAGCTTAATTAATACGCTCGCTCCCGCTTGTACATTAACGTTGACGTCATAATTCGGCCACCACGCAACTGGATATTTGTCAGTTTGTAACCTTTTCACGGCTTAACCACTGAACAGATTTAAATACAATTTGGCAGGGAGATAGTTCAATTAGTGGAGAAGGACAAAGGATACTTTTGAACGTAAATGATCCTCATTGCTCAAAAATGCAATTATGTTACATTTACATACCTCGGTGATACCGCTCCATAAATTTGACAGCGATAGCTCAGAAGTATCACCTCACCTGCCAGCTTTATAAAAAGCAGTCCTTATGCACGGTGCCGAGATTCCAATATTGCGATATTCCGAGATTTATGCCCTAGGTACAATACCAGAAGTATGGAGAGGAAATAAGTGGTGGTGCTCTTCTTAAAAAAAGGCGATAAGGCCCTATTGAAGAACTACCGCCCCATATCCTTCCTAAACCACGTTTATAAGTTGTTTCCGGGGGTCATTACGAATTGTCTTGCACGTAGGTTTGAAGACTTCCAGCCTCCCGAAAAAGCTGGTTTCCGTAAAGGCTTTAGTACCATAGATCAAATACATATATTCAACCGTTATGCCTTGTGTATGATGACTGTGAAAAAGCCTTAAATTCAGTTGAGACATGGGCGGTATTACAGAGTCTACAGCGGTGCTAAATCGACTATCGCTATATCGAATTGTTGAAAGTGATTGTACAGCAAAGCCACTATGTCAATCCGAGTACAGGACGAGAGTACGAGATCAATCTAGTTGCAGAAGGGTGAAAGACAGGGTGACGTAATTTCGCCGGAACCTTTACCACTGCAATGGAGGATGTGTTCAAGCTCTTGAACTGGAAGGGTTATGGCATCAACATCAACGGTGAACACTGACGAGGTGAATAATGGCGGGAATCGCTGAAAGCTTTGAACATCATGCTCAATGATCTCAAGAGTTTCTTAACAGGTCAAGATGAAAATATACAAGACAAAAATTATGTCTAATATTCATATTCCGCCAATACCCGTGATTATTGGGAACACTGCTCTCGAAGTTGTAGACGAGTATGTTTACCTAGGACAAATTGTCCAACAAGGTAGGTTCAACTTCGACAAAGAGGTCAACGGAAGAATCCAACTCGGCTAGACAGCGTTCGGGAAGCTACGGCATATCTTCAAGTCCAGAATACCTCAGAGTCAGAGTCTTAAGACGAAAGGATTTCAATCAATGCGTGTTACCAGTAATGACATACGGAACATAGACGTGGTCTTTCACTGCTGGCCGCATAAATAAGCTCAGAGTCACTCAGCAAGCTATGGAATGAGCTATGCTTGGAATTTCTCTACGAAACCGGAACCGAAAAGAGGACATTCGTAGGAGAACAAAAAATATGTATATAGCTCGTAGAGTTAGTAAGTTGATGTGACAATGGGTAGGCCACATCGCTTGAAGAACCGATAACCGATGGGGATGGAAGTTTCTAGAGTGGCAACCATTAACTGGAAGGGGACACCATGCAGGACGACCTCCCACCAGATGGACCGGCGCGGCGGCGACCTGGTCAGAGTCACTGGGCGCTGCTGGATTCAAGCGGCCCAAAACCGCTCGAAGTGGAAGTTAATGGGGGAGGCCTCCTGTTGCTCCTCCTCATGTTCAGCAGTGGATATCATTAGGCTGATATGATGATGACTAAAAATGGTAGGTAAAGAGGGCATTTTATTGAGAAATTCTACAATTATTGTAAAACGTGATGGAAGAAAACCTGTTTATTTGTCAAATAACATATAATATCTCGATTGAGGGCTGTATTTTTGCCTCAATTTTCATTTTATGAGGACGCTTTATTTTTTTTTTAAATTATATTAAGTTTGTTGCATTGTGATATATCGCTAAGTTTAATAATTAATTAAAGTTACATAGTTTTGTTAACGTGGTGATCACTGTAGTGAACAAGAATTTAAAAAATACATAAAAAGTAATTTAAAAAACGGTCGATAAAATTCAACATAGTCCCTCCTTTTAATTTGTGCACATTATGAAAGCTCACAGCTGTATACGAGTAGGATACTCTCCTGTCTGTCCATTTGTCACAGCCTGTTTTCTCCGAATTTATAGAACACAAATTGTATTTAGATAAAACGCTTGGTTTCGTGACCCGACGACAATTACCTAAGTAGCGTATGTAAAAGAATTCTGGTTTTGGCAGACAATTACCTAACCTGAGAAATATTATCGTAAGTATCAACTTTTAAAAATAAATATCTTGAGATATTTTTCACACACGGCTACCTGATCCCAAACTAAGCAGAACTTGTAAATACATCTCTAAATAGTATAAAAAGAAGTCGTTTTCCGCGTCTGTTTGTCTCTCTGTTTATCAACTCTAAACCACGCAACGGGTTTTGCAGTTTTAACCATCAGATAGATCCTCATTAGTACTACGTAAAGAGAAGATGCCACACATCACAACTATGTTCATTAACATCACAACTATGTTCGTTCAACTATGTTTGTTACGGCCACACTTGATGTTGTAAAACGATGAACGAAACGCGTAAGCGCCGTAAAAATAACGGTGTTTGCGAGAAAAATACTCCTAAAAGCTTTCTAATAGCGCTACGTGTTTCTACTGTCTGCTTAGACGACTAATTATTGTGTCAGTGCTAAAGAAACCTTTAGTCGACTCTAAAGAAATGGGACATAAGCTTTGCTTATGATAGCATCTCTATACGTGGTAATAATAGCTCAATGCTTTACAGCAAATAATTATCATTAATATTTTAAATGATATCACAGATTTAAAATTAGCAAGAAACAGTCGCGATACCGTGATCGGGTGGCGTGGGCGGTCGCGCAAATCGCTCCACTGACACCACATTATGACATTGTACCCGTGCGAAGCCGGGGCGGGTTGCTAGTACTTACTATACATAATTACACTCAGACTCGGGACATGTAAACATGTTCATGCACACAGATGCATATCCTTGGTGGGAATCGAACATAAGATCGGCGGCGTGGAATCTTAACCAACTACGCCAACTGGCCCGTCAAAAGTTTTTTGAAGTCTTTGAAAAATTATATTTGTAATGTTTGTCTGCAGTTTGTCTACTGTTTACATTTTTACTGTGTCCAATTCAAACAGCGTCGTTCTCGCGGAAATATTTAGATGGCGGTGTATGATGTTTAATAGTTTGTTTGCAATGACGCACTTCTAAATAGAGGGAGCTAGTATTTTTTGTTTGCTTAGTTCCTGTAATTTCCGCTAATATTATGTGAAAATGTGGCGCAAGGGTGAAAACTGAAATCTGCTCGAGAGTATTCTGGGCCTTAAATCTGATATTGAAACAAATGAGTAGCTTCTTTTTAGAAATATTTGCATGAATCATAAAAACTTCTATGTTTTTTTTTTAGTAAAAACTTCGTGGTTGTTTTTTTCTTTTTAATAGACATTATTTTGACAGTTGGGAAAGAGAACGCACGAGTTCAGAAAAGGTAAAGAAAAAGCTCGAGTATGTAATAGCCCACATCCCGAACGCTACACGTCCCTGCAATACGCTACTTTTTGAGCAACTGTATTAAAAATACATTAACAACCTTGCACGACTGTATTACTTACATCACAACCAACAACTTTTGTTCTTTTTACAAAAGTTATGTTCACGCTGATAAGAGGTTTAGTCGCTGGTCTAATTAGCAAACACTTTAAAATGATTTTATTAGTACTCACACGCGAACCATATAGATGAAAGACGTAATTGAATGTGCGTGAGTACTAATAAAATCATTTTACAAAATATTACATCATTTACCAAAAACAAATTTTCATTGGTCTCTCTAACACATTTCAATTCTGTATTTAGTTATAGCTACGCCTCCCATGCACTGTAACACAGTCCTTTCGTTATGCGTAGAGTTCGTAACATTTTTGTATGATAGTCTGATGAATTATTAAAAGTCGTAGAACAAAAGTTTTGTTAAGATGCTTGTAATATAGTCGTGAGAGGTTGTTAATGTTTTTCTCAATAATCCTGTCTACATACATATACAGGTTGTTGTTTTGGTCAGCGACGAGCGACTCAGGGTCAATAATACACATGATACTGGTACTAAAAAAAATATAAAAAAATACTTTATTTTTTTTAAATAATAAACATAAAAAAATTAAAATTTTGAAAATCATGTAATAAGCTAAAGTGTAGACATAATACTCAACGGGAGTACGAGGGAGTAAAGGGGTGGGGCGATGGCGGCTTGCGCCTAGCTCTAGTCTGTGCACGTGCCTAGTAACCATACTTTGCAGTAATTTTATTTCAAATTGAATAAGGTATTTCTCAATATATTTACAGTATTTAATGGAATTAAGTCCATTTTTGGGGAATATATATTTTGTACTACCGCTCCTGGGTCGCTTGTCGCCGACCAAAACAACATCCTGTATAAAATTCATGTCTAACTGCGGGGACGCTTTCTAGCGAGACAGAATACCCTTTTACTGTACTCGATCTTGGGCAATAGTGATAAAAATAATTATTTAGAGTATATTATTAGCAATTATTATGTAGTTGAACATAATTTAAGATTAATATAAGAATGAATTGAGGCAATTTGATATTCCAGATGTCTCCGAGTGTTGCACAAGAATGTGCAGAGTTATTCGTGCCATACAGGAATACATAAATGAATGTGATAGACGGTTTTCGGCGGAACGGCAGATACTGCCGATCTACAGATCGGGCCGCGGCAGGCAGTGTACTATTATAGTCAGATTCAATTTTCAAACGGGCCAAAGACAAATTGATGATATTGAACTCTTTTCGCACTCAAATGAAACATTGCACTCATTACGTGCCGCCATCCAAAGAAGGTAGTGAAACATTTTTTTTTTGTAAATTCAAGTATTTTAACCAAATCTAAATAATTCCCATCTTCTTGTTCCAGGCTTAAATGTGCTTCAGATAGTAGTATAAAATTAGAACTGTATGTTAACAAATTAGAGTTGTATGTAAATGGGGAACTTATAGATTCTAGTCACGACAGAAAAATACTCTCGCAAATACCTCTACGTGATAAAACTGTTATTGTTGCTAAGGTAAGGAACACCCTAGGCTTATACCAATAAAGTTTACTTTAATAATGGTCAATTATCTCAACAATATATTGAATTTGTTGTTTATTAAACTTCAGTAAATGTGACCTTCATAAGTGCCCTTCTGGGGCCTAAATTGAATGAATGGCTTTGACTTTGACTTTAGGTGTACGATGGACAAGTGTGTGGTAGTGGCGGGTGTGGTTCTTCAAATGAATCCAGTAGTGATTCCAGCACTTCATCACCTCCACTCTCGCCGACTCCTGAACACGCATTGCCCGGAGTGGTGAGTATCATTCTTAGGGTCAGCTCACACAGAGACGTGACTCGAAGCGCATTTTTTAGTATAACAACTTTATACAGTAACTTTTAGTATACAGAACTTTATTTAGTGAACAAAAAGGTACAAAAAAGGTACCCGTTTCAGGGAGAGAATTCGTATACGCCACGCAGCGGCGCGAGTATCTTGTCACGAATTCGCTCACTAAAATGGGCACCTTTTTGTGTAGTAAATATGTTCTATATTCTATTTTATATAGTATCTTTTCTATATGCTATCTAAGTTTGCCGCCTCGCGTCTCAATGTGAACTGACCCTTATTGGCACATTTGTTGACTTTATAAATGTTTGGTGTTTTCTTTTTGTTATTTATTTTCTTCCGATAATTTTATAAACGTTTTTCAGCTATTTGCACAAGGCTCATGGTATTTGCCTTTCATATTAGATTTGGAACATATTGGTATCACGAAGGGACACGGGCCACTGACTGAAGCTGCTCACTTGCTATCTCAAATTTGTCCAGCGCATAAGCAGACCGTATGTATTGCAATATAATACTTTCAATGTTCAATGTGTTTTATTTGGAACATGTCTAATTTTTCATTTCTTATCTTAGGTTGAAAAATTAACGGAAGCTTTATTATGTCGTGAAGACACGAAACTCAGAGATATGCTTTACGGACCAGCACCGCCTACAGTAGCTTATAATTTAGAGGTAAGAAATCTATACTAATAGACAACGTCTAATGGAAAGGGTATATACATAAACGTACACAACTTCTTCGGTACTAGGCGCACAGACCGCGAAATACATACAAAATTTTATAGTAATATTAGCAAGTGACGTGAAAAGATAATGACCCTCATTGAGCGGTGCACGGAATAGATAAATAAGGTTGGAAAGGCCCTCGCTCCAATTTTGTACTAGGACCAGTGTCGCCGCTTGACCCCCACTATTTTAATTTCTACACATACGCAATCATATTTTTACAAATATTTCGCACACAACCAAATCACGCACACATAAATCTCAGGGCAGATATTCGTTCGCCCACTAGCACTAAGCTACCGTGGGCATAGACACTCACACACGCAAAAATGCATACACCTGTCAAAAATGTTGACAACTTACAGTAGGGATGGGTAGTAGTGTATAATCGTTAATGAATCGGTTCGATTATCAATTATTATTCTCATAGAACTTGGAATCGATAGTTGCATGGTTATGCTGTACGGATTACACAAAACTAACATATCTTTTTCTATTGAATTAATTATATTATTAAATATATTGAATTAATCATAATGATTTTTTGGACCGGCAATAATCAATTTGTGACAATTAAAAACTAATAAAACTATTAGGGTATGTAGTGTTTTTTTTACGGATAACTGCGTGATAGATATATAATATATTATATTATAGTGCGCAAATAACGAAAATTTTTACAACAAATTATATAGTTAACTAAATCTTAACTTCTAATGTTCGATTTGTTTTATTTCTAAACTGATTATTGATAGTCTGGTTGTTCATTGTGCTTGGCACTTCACTAAGTGGGTGGGACCCGCCAATGAAGAACGACATTATCGTTAGTAAGTAATTACCGAAAAAATGCGATACTTCATAGGCGTGAGCTGTTAAAATTATGAAGCTAAATTTGACAGATTTGATTTGCTTGATAAAGTCGATATTTTTATCGATAAATTATCTGATGAATGCGTGGGGAAAAATGTAACATGAAATTAATATTAAGAAATTATTTTATTTTATTTTTTTACTATATACTAACTAAAAGCGCAGCTTTGTAAGGGCTCGTAAGATTTTTTTGTAACTAAGTTTAATATTTTAATTTCAATAAGCCCAAATATGGTTAGGATAAGGATACGTCGTTCCACTATGGAGTTTCAGTGCTTACCCACACTCCAACTCCATCATCAGACCCTGAATACAATATATGGCCAAAGTTCATCTCACGACAATTCCAACAACCCCAAACATGGCTAGGATACGTTGCTGCGCTATGGAGTTCCATTACCTACCCTCCTACTCTATCATCAGAGCCCGAAAACCATATATGGTCAAAGCTGTTCTCAGGACAATTCCAACAACCCCAAACACGGCTAGGATAAGTTGCTCCGTTATACAGTTTAAATACCTACCATTCTACTCCATCATCAGACCAGGGATACCACATGTGGTCAAAGTTCATCTCACGACAATTCCAACAACCCCATCCAGCGCATGCCCTCCTACTTCCATCATCACACCCCGGAAAACCATATATGGTTATTGAGCTATTATCACTATAGCTCAGTGTATATGGTAAGTCTTATCATCTAGACAAACATTTTAATTACCTATGCTAAATTTCAAATATAGATTTGATCCTATACTTTCAATTCTTGATTGTGCATCATCTGTAGAGGTGTGATCGTTTTTTCGTAAAGTGTACCACAATGTGTAGAACTGAATCGGATAGTAGATCTGACCAGGGAGAAAATTCTCATTCACTCGAATTAATCACTTGTTCCAAATAAAGTTCGAATTCGTACTTTTTTCGAGTGAAAATCAAGTTAGGCTATTCTGAGAATTTCGAAGCCGCCATTTTCTCTTATTGTTCGAGGGCTAGCGCTCGAACTACTTCGACTGGTCGGGACCGTTCGAAACGTATTTCGAATGCGAACTATCAAACGTCAAACAGTTAGGTTGTCATTTGGAAACGTAATGACAGATAAGCCTAAGGATTTCCGTTACACACAGAAAATATTTTGTCATATTCATTTATAATTATTATATAAAATTGATTAACTTATGAATTCCGGATATATTAGGATATAATAAGAGTAAAACGTTGTTTTAAATATTTTATATTCATTAAAATCTTTTAAATTTTAATTTAAGATATAAAATTATCACGTACGTTAACAAAACGCAATTATCAAGTGAAACGAAACGCATCGTGCAATTTGTATCCATCATAATGGCAACATTTACTTCTTACACTCGAACTTATTTCGAAGGTTAGTTCGATTAGTGCCGAGAATACAGGAATCGAAAAATAGACTCCGCCCCTCGAAATTTTACGGTCGAAATAGAACTCGTAATGCAAGTTCGATTCGAAGGCTAGTTCGAGGGAAGTGAGAATTGGGCCCCAGGTCGTCGGTCCACCTGGTGGGAGGTCGTCCCGCTCGGCACTTTCCAGTACGTGGTCGCCACTCGAGAACCTTTCTTCCACATCGGTTATCGGCTCTTCCAGTTACCTCTACCTGTCACGCCAATCCATTGTTCCCTGGCGTTAGGTTCTTTAGGAAACCTACAATTTATAATTTATTGCATTAGTCAAATTACATTTTACTTAGATTATAATACTAAATACATCATAGTAAATACTCGTAGATGAGGAGGGGGTCTTATATGTCCATTTATATCATTCGGTCACATTCATTCAATGATTAATATAATATCTAATTTCAAAATACGTCTAACAAAAAATGTACTATCGTTAATTAAATATAAAATAATTCGAAAATAATCTTTGTCAAACGTAATTATATTATATATAGTCTAGAATTCTATCGATGATTTTATTTAACCAAACCACATGGTCACGTCACTATCGATAAACATGCTGCGCCTTACATCACTGCCAATCAGGGCAAAGGACGAAGTGTAGAAGACGCAATGTATGCAGTACATTGAAAGCGGATTTGGTCATTGCGCTGATTGAGCGAGTACACATCGGTCAATGTATGTTTTTCATAACTTGTTGTAATAATTTTGTTAATGTTTGGTATTTCATAGTGTTCAATATGTTTTTATGTTTTTTACTAATAATATTGTAATTAAATGTTATTTTCGACTTACCGATGGAAAGATATACCTCCTCGCTCTATACTTGAGGTCTGACTTTTTTGTCTTACACATTATTATAGCACAACACGGCATTATAAGCAGAGCTCTGTTCTCCAATGTAATCCGACGCGCACTGACCGCGAATCGGTCGAGTTATGATTATCGAATCATAACTGTGGCGCGCTTGCCCCGCCCACATTACCATTCTAACCTTATTTATCTGTTCTGTGGAGCGGTGACACGTGGGTTATTATTTTAATTCAATAAACTTGGAAGCAAAATTTGGTGTGAATATTTGAGTAATTTATTTTGAGCTGAATCTTTTTATACTCTGTACCTGATGTAGTCTCCACCCCTTTCGGATAGATATACCCTTTCTGTTACACGTTGTATAAAGCTGAGGAGTTTGAACGTAAGTGTCTACAAATGTTTTACGAAATTAAAAATATCTAGAGAAATAATCTGTGTAGGGCGGACAGATTGACACGGAGTCCTATAAAATTTTTAATCGCAACGGGACCCTAAAATCATAAATGTTTTAGGTATTATACAGCATGGTTATGCCGTCATCAGACACGAGACTGGAGCGCAGTCGCAGCTTTCAGCTAGCTTGTGTGAAAAAAGCACCTCTTTTAGTACAATGCTTTTCTGATAAAGATTTCTTGCAAGATGGCGCACCACACACCCGAAGGTAAAATATTATTAGATAATATTAGATAAAAGAAAATTACCTTTACTGAAATAATCTTCTATTTGCAGTTCAATTTTAAATATCATGTTGTATGTATTTTATTTCAGGGTTGGCTATTTAGCATTAGTCAGACTAGCTAAGCTAGCACTTTACACTTTGGGTCACTTATTTGAAATTCTGGCACCAGACGGTGCAGATAGCAATGTTGACAGAGAATTTAGGTAAGTAAATAACATTAATTAACCAACTTCTGTACGAAAAGTTATTAATTTTGAAATGGAAATAGACATTAATCTCCGTTTTACAGAATGGATGTAACCATATTGCGGGAAGCGTTACAGACTGTACCCAATCACAGTTGTGAGTTGATAGTTAAAGCGATATCGGAGAAGTTGGCAAATACATTGGGTGAACAGGTTGTACTGAGTGGAGAGGATGGTAACTCTGTATCGTCGTTAGTGTGGTGGCGTGTACCAACCACGGCTACGGTTCGAGCTTTATACGCACTCGCACATTCTGTAGCGCAGCCTCTAGAGATGACTGGCATGGTCCACCCTGATGACGTCACATGTATGTATACCGTATTACACTTTTTATCTGTGTTGTAAGCGATCAGGTTGACTTAGTTAAGCTGATTTTTGTTATAGTGGTTCGCGAATGTATGGAGGTGGTGACCATCTGTATGGCGTTAGGCGGAGGTCACTTGGAGGCGCTACTTCAAGAGCCGTGGTGGCAGGACACCGCCTTGTACTTAATGATTGACTGTCCTAATCCTCAGGTAAAAATGATATTATGTTCCTCACATTTATTTTTACGATTCTAGGATGTTCCTACTGCTTGATGTAAATCTATACTACCTATAATAATATGTATGATAAAACTGAACAGTTTGTTTTTTGAACACGCCAATATCTGGAACTAAGAGTCCGATCAAAAAAAAATCTTCC
>OX596248.1:11374070-11475353 GCA_951394255.1 Polyploca ridens
GGGAAATGTAGTTAATCTGCTTTGAATATAAATCAACAAAGATCCACATGGTCATATGTAATTAAAATACACTATTCCCTTTGTCTGTGTGTCATTTGCTCCACCATCATGCATCTGCAGTTTTAATGGATTCTTTTTTATAAGCAATTCAGAGCTGTGGTTTACATTGATTGGCTTTTCTGCTGTTTTATTTATCGTGGCATACAAACTAAGAATCGAATGGTGGTGAGCAAGTAAAATAGTATAGTCATCATCAGCCAGCGAAGCATTACAAAAATAAAACGTCATCGAAGCATAATCAATAGTGCTTATTTGACTAAAGATGACTTGTTTATTTTACATTTAGATCACACATAGTTTTTATATTTCAATAAAAAACAAATAGTTTCGAAAGAAGTGTCCATACTCATATCCCGATTTTACAGATAAACATTGTCTGAATTGTTCACAATAAATCAAAAGTCTTTCGAATGAAATCTTCTCTAAGTTTACATATACAGGAGAGAAAAAAAAACAATAATTAAAGACTATACAATGTTTGTATGTAAAGAGATGAAATGTACATAGTATAGAACGATATGGCCAGATGATATAGTTTTGGCCTAACTCTGACACTACGTTTTATACTTGGTTGAAATTTAGTTAACAAAGTTTAATATTTCAGTTTTTATTTGCTAGATGTATTATTATTATAAAAATGTAGTTTTTAATTCAACACAATGTGTAGATATAGGTATTAACGACTAGTCTAACAGGAAAATGTTGCCACTATGTCTATGTTCTGCTTTGTAATATATGTTATTTATTTTTATATTTCAAGACGGTTGTATCATATTTACCTTCTTTCTAGTGATAAAATTACTTATATCATCCAGGCTATCAGGCGATGCACACAATCGTTTTGAAGATACGTAATTAATCACTTGCTTAGTAATTATATTGGTAGTTACTCTTTGCGATCTACTTTCGCACACAGCACGTCTTGTACTTTACATACTTATACCACCGTGTTATTCTATGTTTCTTATTGTAGTAGCACTTTAATCAATAGAAATATTAAAATTCATGAAATTTTGGTCAGATAGACCTCGTGCCTTATTTTATTTTATTTGCTCAATGCTTGCTTACACCTGATAGTCTGTACAGTGATCTATTCACAAGTATTTGCTTTTGTATAGATTACATTTGTGTTTCTCATAAACGTTTTCAACCGTAGATCGAAAGTTGAAACAATTCGATTCAAAGTTTATGATAAATGCTGAGATTTTAAGATTTTATTATTATTTTGGCTTTAAAATTTGAGTGTCGATATATCATTTTTTCAAAATCATACGACGTAATGTTTGAAAGAGTACATAATAGAATTGTGAATATTTAGTAATTTGGTCGATTAACCGCTGAACGTTGTTAATGTTATTACCAAAGATGGAGTTATAGATAGAGGGGAATTTGGTGGCCCTTTTCTTAATAGCTTTTAATTGAAATGTTTTGTATCTTTTATAAAATGCATAGTTATGATGTTATGTTGAATGAAAATAAAATGTGATTGATCTTAGGTTAGATAGGTGAAATGGTATGGTATTTACAAGTAGAGCTACATATTGGACAACTTGAACATGTACTGTTGACTCCTAATTTACGAGTTTCAAAAGTATTGTAAATATCGATATTATGGCTAATAAATCACATGACTTACAACTATTAGCTAAAATTATTGATTTGAAACTCGTAAACTGGTAGGAAATAAACAATACTATAATTGGAAAGAGGGTACAATGCAAAACAAAATGTAAATTGATGTAATCGTGAGAATTTAACAAACACATTACATGTGAAGTCAATACATAATTTGGCATGTAAACCTGTTCAATATTTGAATCACACCGCATGCGAGTAACGTCTGAAGAGTGTAAAATGTCGTAACTTATAGAATTATTATAAGATCAGTTGAGTTTTGTATAACATTTCTATGGCAAATATAATATAACGAAATGGCATTTGACATTATACAAGAATGCTCACAAAGCAGCATTCTTACAGATATTATAATATTAAAATCAAGAAATAAATTCGAAAAAATTACTTTTGCGTTTTAATTGGTGACTAAAGTGTGGAATGGATTAAAAATACATACTATAAACAACCCACAAGAAATAAATATAGATTTCTGTCAGTATCACTGTTCTAGCATAGTTGACTCTAATGGAAACAGTATGGCATAATTTTAACGATTTATGTATTTACAATGATTGCAAGACTTATTTGCTTAGGTTAATAACAATTCGTGCTCCTAATGATAAACAGATATATTGTAAAAAAAATTGATGATTAGCATTTGTAAGACGTTGGTTGGTACATATATGACCTGTGGCCTAGACCATAATTGTATATTGATAATTTATAAACAACTCTCTTATCAGTTGCTCGTTCCAATATATAACAAACTACGATCTCGGTCATCTCTTTAGTTTTAAAAAGTAACAATGGAGAAATACATCAGTGTAAAAGAATTGGAAGAAGCGGCGTTAGCGGTGCTACCACAAAATGCTAGAGATTACTATAGAAGTGGTGCAACTGACGAACAAACTCTTGCAGAAAATAAAAAAGCTTTTCAGAGGTAAGTACCTACATTCTTATTTATACAATATTCTTCATGCATACAATTTATTGTGAAACAAACATTGATGATTTTATAAATATTGGAATATTCATCCAAATATTTTTATTGAAATACAGATTGCGCATTCGTCCAAAATGTTTAATTGGTGTAAATAGTTGCGATCTTCATACAAAAGTTTTAGGGAACGAAGTATCGATGCCTCTTGGCATATCACCTACAGCTATGCAGAGAATGGCCCACCCTGATGGAGAACTAGCCAATGTTAAAGGTAAGTATCGAATAACATCAATAACTTTCAAAGATTTGTGCAGGAATACTGAAATACTGTTAGGTATATTTTTTTGCGAATTAAATAAATTATTATTTTAAGCAGAAATGTTACTTAATATTGATATTTTCTTGGGTAGCCGCTCAAGCAGAAGGCACTGTGTACATACTTAGTACCATTGCTACCAGTTCAATAGAAGAAGTAGCCGAGGCTGCCCCCGATGCAATTAAATGGTTCCAACTTTACATTTATAATGATCGGTTCGTATTTTCATATTATAATGTCGAACTTGTATAGTGAGTGAGTGACTACACAGTTTAATGTTCTCTTTTATTTTTAGAGATGTAACAACGAATTTGGTACAGAGAGCAGAAAAAGCAGGATTTAAAGCAATAGCATTAACCGTGGATACTCCTTTATTTGGTTTGCGGAGAGCAGATGTTCGAAACAAATTTTCACTACCATCACATTTAAGGTAAAACCTAATGATTTTATCATTTCCTCACCGTAAGTACAGACTGATTCAAACTTATTGGTGGCTGTGAAATTAGGCGCGGAACGCTGCGCAGTAGCGAAAACGAAGGCATGCGGTACATTCGAGATGACTGTACCTGCTCAAAGTAACGCTCGCATCGTACTTCATACCCATTAAGTTTGGTTCAGATTCTACCTAGGTTACTTTAAAAATGTTCATATGTAGTTAAAGACGCGATGCCACTAGAGAGAGAATAATACGAAAGATTTATAAATAACACAGGAAAGACGGAGAGACATGATGAGAAAGTCGCAGGGCTCGTACGTACGTAAACCTGACGTAAACCATGATGAACGAAATAACGTCTATGCAACAAGTTTGCAAAAGCTTAATTTACCTAGACCCAATATTTTGATCTAGTTCATTTTGTTGAGGATTACAATGTCTTACATTTATAAGAGTAGGTAGCATGCAAATCTATAGGCTTAATTTTTTTTTTACCATAGCTCTCAATCATACATAGAATAGGTCCTCGAAGCACTTATCATGTACGTCATGAATATTCAGTCAAGTTTGGTATGGGTATTTTGTGTAAAACTACTGCCTTTTGGACCATACACCTGGATTCAAGGGAAGACTTTGTAACCCGCCCTTGCTTAGCGCTAGTGTACACGACGCCGCCACCGCGCCGCCCGACGCGCCTCTATGCTGTGTATATGGACCGCCGCCGCTTGATTATAGCATACTATACAGTTGTCAGTAATACATTGCTAGCTATGGAGATGACACGTGTTGCACGTTCGTTGGCGGCTGGCAATGGGATAACTCAATTAAATAATTTTGGCGGACAACGTTGCGGTAGCGGCGCGGCGGCGGCGCGGTGGTGGTGCGGCAGCGTCGCGTATACACAGCATAGAGGCGCGTCGGCGGCACGGTAGCGGCGTCGTGTACACGAGCGCTTAGTCCCACATTTAATAATTTATTTTCCAGATTAGCAAATTTCGATGGTCATCTATCAACTAAAATACATTCATCAAGTAAAGGGAGTGGTTTGAACGAATATGTCCAAAACTTGTTCGATAAATCATTAACATGGGATGAAGTTAAATGGTTAAAAAGGTAAGAAATTCATAATGTTTAAGTTCTGCTCGAACCTATCTTCGTATGGTAAACATAGTGTAATAGAAGATAATTTCGCTTGCAGCATCACGAAATTGCCTATAGTGATAAAAGGAATCCTTCGTGGGGATGATGCTGTCAAAGCTGTGGAGGCTGGTTGTGCAGCAATACTTGTGTCTAATCATGGAGCGAGGCAACTCGATGGAGTACCATCTACGGTAATATAATTTCCTTTATGGCTTATGGTATAACATATCTAAATACACAATAACCATTAATGCAAAGATATCAACTCTTTTAAATAGTTTAAGGAATATTTCTGCATTTAAGATCGAAGCCCTGCCGGAGATAATAGAAGCTGTGAAGAATTATGACGTTGAAGTATATTTGGATGGAGGTGTTACAACCGGTACAGATGTTTACAAAGCGTTGGCACTGGGCGCAAGGATGGTAAATATATTGCCATAGTATTTACGTCTACTTCTTGAAAGTTTATTTCTCAATTTCAACTATTATCATCGAACAACTAACCCAAAGAAGCGCAATGACGTTAATTCTATTCCGCCAATTTCCCACCATCGACAATGCGCTCTGATTGCCTAATTCAAGGACACATGCGCTCTGATTGGCCAAGAACATAGGATGCAGTGATTGGTCTTTACTGTTCAAAATCAGTGACAAATCACTGATTAGTTTCGGAATCGGATTGCTTGGTATTACTACTCTAAGGGATTGTTCCTCGATGACTGTTATGTACCGCCGCCAATATTTTCATTTCTTTCTGTGCATGCAGGTTTTCGTTGGCCGTCCTGCTCTCTGGGGTTTGGCCCTTGGCGGCCAAGCCGGAGTACAAAAGATGCTCAGTATATTCAGAACTGAACTAGAATACGCTTTCCAAATAGCAGGTAAAGCATTATTTATTTATTACAAGCTTTAAGGGCGGTATGTAAGCTAAACGTCATAAACAGGGTTCGCTATTTTAGTGGTTTATGAATGAAAACATGAAAGAAATAGTATTATATGAACATAAACATAAAATCAAGACACCAATTAATAGATCCGTGTTGGCTCTTTTTTTTTAATTTGCTCCAATAACTAGCAAAAACATTACAAATATTACCAAAATCACAAAAATCGAGGTTTGCCTCTTTAGTGATACCATCAAATTTAGAATCCATTTTTTAAAAATTATATATAACATTGAATCACAAATATATGTACAACAGATCCGTGGGGCCACATTTTAATTTTTTTGTACGAGAATAACGTAATTTATTTATTAATAAGCATCAATTTTGCGACGCCATTTGTCCATACATTTTTCTATGAAATGTCATATGAAGCTTTATATACAAGACGCAATCGCGAAAATATTCAGTTCCCCCCAGTGTCCCAAGGTGACACCACGTCGCTTTTTATTGACACCGGAAATTACGTCATCCATATATCTGTATACATGCGCTTGTCAAAAAGAACATAATAAGTGCATTTTAATTTTTTACATTATTAGAGTTATGAAATACACCATGGACATTTTGATAAATTTATTGTTCTTATGGTAATCGGTATCAATATCATGATTGGTTGATACGTCCTTAGTCTTTTTGAAAAAGTCCGGTATGCCAAAATATTTTCCTTGTTCTCCCTCTCAGCCATTGATTGCTTATTTTGTTACTTGCCTATAGATAGACTAGTCTTATTAATAAAATATAAATAAGATTCTATTTTTAATCATGCGGCTTTTTAATGAATCGTCGATGCTGAACAGAAGATTAGGCCATCGATATAATATATGTATTTTATTAGATTTTACGTTCCGAACAAAAAATCCGTCGAGCTTGATGACAGCGGGGGCAAGGCGGGGGCCTGCGCGAAACGAGTACACAGTACTCTGACTGTTGCAGTACAAGCTGTGTCTAACCAAACTATACAAAAATGTAGCGCCCCAGCCGCTTATAGATTATAGTTTTCGCGCGACCAAAACATCTTAAGCGCCAATGAATTTCATAGCGCCTACGCGTTTCGTTCAACGTGTCGTTCCTATAGAATTTACACCGCAGTCGTGGCATTTAAATGAAGAAATATTTTTTCTATTGTGATATTATTACCTATTTATTCACTTGAAAAACAAATAAGTTTACTTACTTGACTTTGATTTCTTGTATTATTAATGCCGCTCCGTACGCGCCCACACTGCATGAATGTCGAAGGCACACTAAAGTAAGGTGAACGGAACGCAGTTCAGTTAATTCAAACCGAGTGAATCTTGGGAATACTGTGTATATATAGTAGAATGCTAGTAGAATACAATTATATCAATGGATACGGCCATTTATAAATAATTCACTGTTCTTATATTATATTCTTTAACTATAAAGCTATTATTGTTACTAGATATTTACTTTGTAGGTTTTATTTTATTAAGCATAACTTAATAAGCCTCTTTGCAAATCTTTGCAATTTAAATTCTTATAATTTTTAATTCTCGTCGTCACACTCTACTACGCCTAAAAGTCATTGTGAGCATTATCCATAAAAAAATATTATTAATTATTAATAAAAAATCGATATCTCGGCACCGGTGCATCATATATAACATTATTTCTAGAGCTAATATACCAGGTTGTTCAATAAATTTTGTCGTTCGATACGAGAAACACGTTTTTATTATTTGAAATACATTTTATTATGATGATGATGATGATTAGCACTACTCTTAGCCAGTACAACGACCGACCCATGTCCTATACAACCATTCAAACATCAACCACCATGTAACTAACTTAGTTTATAATGACTGGTACCTGAATAGTTGTATCGGAATAGCCATGGAGAAACCAAGGAGTGCGTGTTATATAGGAGTGACACGCTCTGGGGTGGGAGAGGACGGCCAGCTAACCGCAACCAGCTAACCACAATTGACCGACTGTTCAGCCTATAGATTAGGGATGAGCGTTGATATATGTTGAGTGCTGGAGTTTTATTGTCTTCTTTCTTATTTTGATTTTTTGTTCCTGGGTTGGATTTTGTTATTTCTTTGTTGTTCATTAGATTAACCTCCTCCATGCACGTGTATAGCTTCTATGGTTGAGAGGCTCCTTGTCCATTTCAGCTTCGGTATGTGCTTGCATATTCTTGGTCTTCGTTATTATTCTAGAGTCAAATTGGTTGCCTCAGGCACAAAATTCAGCAAGGTTTTTAGTATAGTAGTCAAAATATTCTATATCATGCGCCGATTGATTTTTAAAGTAAATATCTGTTTTCTGGGTTTGGATTTTGGTGTACTGTAGGGTCGTAACATGGCCATAATATATGGGACTGTATTCTATCAGATGTGTGTTTGAAAACTTAAGTATCTTGGTTAATGGGATGAGAAACATCCAGGATAACATATCTTTTTGTGTTCCCGAAAGTATTTTTTTGGTTTCCTATCGTGCTGGGTGTATGATGTTCCGTGATTTTAATCTGATCATGTCCTGGTTTAATTAGTGTTCAGCCTCATTGTTTATCAGTTAGTTTATCACAAGCGCTCGAGCTGTACACACCTCAGTGCAATAATTGTTAGACCCGGTTCTGATGCCTATAATTATTTAAGACTATACATGTGTCAAGTATAGTGAAGTGATTATTTAATTCTAATATTAGGTCTTTACCTATGAAATTGCCCTTTTGTATGAAAAAATTTAAACGATATTTTTTCATGTATTTTTTATTTGTATTAATCGAAGTAATCACCCATGCAATCAATGCATCTTTGCCAACGCAGTGGCAGTTTATTGATGCCTTTCTTAAAGAAATCAGCTGGATGGCAACAAATTCTTCAAAGGCATTTTGTACTGCCTCTCGGGTATTGAATTTTTTTCCCGCCAAGAAGTTATCAAAATTCTGGAAAAAGTAGTAGTCTGTAGGCGCAAGGTCTGGTGAGTAGGGCGGATGACGAAGAACTTCCAACCCCAGTTCTTGCAACTTGGAGACCGTCTGCTGTGCAGTATGAGGTCACGCGTTATCGTGCAGGAGCAGCGGAGACGAGCGATTGACTAATGCTGGTTGGAGATGTGCCAGCTTCTCCATCATTGTGTTCAGTTCTTCACAGTACACATCTGCAGTAATGCTCACCCCGTTTGGTAAGAAGCTGTGATGAATCACACCGGCGCTAGACCACCAAACAGTGACCATTACTTTTCTAGGGGTAAGTTTTCGTTTAGGGCATTATTTAGGTGCTGAACCAGGATTCAACCAACTTGCTGAGCACTTGCGGTTATCAAACAGAATCCATTTTTCATCGCAGGTAACAATGCGGTTCAAAATTCCTTCATTTGTGTGTCTGTTGAGTAGTGCAAGGCACGTTTCGATGCGTACTTCGCGCTGGCTATCATTGAGTTCGTGGGGCACCCATTTGTCAAGCTTTTTTACCTTGCCAATTTGACGCAAATGGACCAATATTGTTTTGACGCTAACGTCGAAAGCTGCTGCTAATTCAGCCTTCGATTGTGTATTATCAGCTTCCACAATCGCCTTTAATTCGTCATTGTCGACCAAAGTCTTCGGACGACCGCACGGTTCATTTTTCAGGTCGAAATTCCCAGAACGGACACACGACACACGAACACAGCGTTTTGCATCCTCATTTATAATACGGACAGAAGGGAGTGGAACTTGCTTCCGGCGTCTGTGTTTCCTGACGCTTACAATCTAGGTACTTTCAAGGCCAGAGTGAATAGGTTTCTTCTGGGTAAGCGTGTTTCATCTTAGGCTTCGTCATCGCCCCTTATGGGCGGGTCAGTGGCCAAACGCAAGACAATTTAATTAAAAAAAAAAAAAAAAAGAACGGAAGCGAGCAAACCAATAACAGGTGGTGCGTTGGTTTGTAGTGTTAGCTCCGTAAACGTCGTTGATGTTGCGTGCCGCTTGTGCCGCGTTGCTGCCACGACGGTACTCATATTCCATAATTACTCGAATTTTTAACGTATCCATGATGACGAAAAAGATTGAAATGCGATGAAAATGTAACACTAATCAATAAACAAATGACTACTTTTGGAAAAAGAATTCCATGTTTTTAAAATAAAATTAATTTGAAAGTAGAATTCTTAGCCAAAAAAAAAATATTTTGATTTGAAATGGCCAGTACTATAAGACCTATTATAAACACATTGGGCCCGTGAGGAGTTTGTTGCGTCGCTTCTTCTCCTCATACAGAGCATTTCCGAAGCGACGGTTATCGTTGTTTTACCCTGCGGAAAGCTGGTGTTTTGAAACCCTGCGGAATAATTGCATATGAAATACTAAAAAATCATCGAACGAGTCATAGTGGGTTGAGGGGGTGCTCCCAGAACTCCCTATCAGTCGACCGAATTTAACAAATGTTCGTTAGCTAATTATGAAGTATCCAGTACTGAATTGGCCATTGCAGGATAAATGGCTATGGCCCACGTTAAATGGCCTGCGTTCGCGTATACTAATAATTATACAAAGTAAGGGATAGAACCGCTGCATGGCCAATAGTATAATAATCATTGAAAAGGATTTCTTGACATACTTAAATTACGATGCATGACAAATATTATAAACATAATAAAGAATGGCTTCCAAATCTTTTAAAAGAGTAATAAAGTCGTGAAACGTCTCTGTGCAACCATCTCTTTTAATCTGAAAGCTAGATCCGCACATAAACCATTAAAGTAGATAACCTGAGTCGAAGGTCCTTGATAACATTAGCTAAGGGCCTCGCACTGGCTTAATTAGGCACTGTACTAAATGATATTTATATTGCAAATATATTGAAAATTAGCCTATAGCATTTGAGGATAATGTAGCGTCCTATTACAATTCAGGTGGCTTCCTATCCGCCTTCGGCGGAATACACACAAATTGCCACTCTTATACACTGTTTTATTTAATCCTAAAGCCCCTCGCTATCTCAAGGAACGCTTCGAGTACTACACCTCAACATCATCTTCTTCATAGTCCCACGGAACTTAACTTCCAAACTCCCAGTCACTCTTCTCACTCTTATTCCCAATCTTTTACTATCCAAGCTGTACGTCTCTGAAACTCTCTCCCTCAGACTATAAGACGGGCCTCGACGTTAGACTCTGTTAAATCTCTTGTTATTTCACGCTATCACACGCTATAAACTTCCTCATTTCCTGCCTTTCTTTCTATTTTTCTAGACCTGTTATTTTCACGTTATGAAAGTGTATTCTTATGTGTTAAACCTTCCATATTCTCATATATCCTGTTACCCATAGGTTGTCTATAAGAAATCGCTTAAGCGATAAGACCGCTTATTTTGTATCACTTCTTCTTTTTTGTATTGTTTCGTCGTACTATATGGTATACAAATAAAGCATATTTATCTTATCTTGTGTGTGTGAAAGAATGTTCAGAATCGGATTAGTAATTTCAAAGCCTCGTATATGCAACTTACAAACTTTACCTTTTTATATGATACTAGTTGTCCCCCGTGGATTCACCCGCGTTCCCTTGATAAAAGTAGCCTATACCCTTCTCTATACCATAGGTATCTGATTGCCAAATCTCAATGCGATGGGTTCAGTGGTTTAGGCGTGAAAGCGTAACAAACAAATGGGCCAGTTGGTGCAGTTGATTATGATTCCACCTATAGCGGTGCAGGTCGTGGGTTTGATTCCCACCCAGGATATGCATTTGTGTGCATGAACATGTCTGTATGTCCTGAGTCTGGGTGTAATTATGTATTTACAAACAAAAAGGTTTCCATAGTACAAGCTCAGCTTAGTTTGGGATCAGATGACCGTGTGTGAGGAATATCCCAGGATGTTTATTTTATTTAATTATTATTTATTACTAAAGTTATTACTATTTATTATTATTACTTATTAAACAAACAGAGTTACTATGGATTAGTACCTAATTCTTCAAAAAACGTTAACGTAAGTACCCCCAAAGTACTAATATAAGGCATAGCACTGAATTTCCTTTGCTTATAAGTAGTGAATCCATTCTGCATAATAATTATGTAAACTTTGGTTGCGCTTATTTAAATAAGCCACTAGAAAAGGTATTTAAATAGAAAATTAAATATAATGTTACTTAATAATATTGGAATTTTATCGGCTGGTACCACGTTATGCGGTACGTACCTAACTTGACGCAAAGTCAAGTTTGGATCTGATGCATGTGTGCGTGCCTGTAACACAACTGCAAAGTAACAAATGAATGCTGGTTTTCGCGCGCGATCTAGCCTACATACTACCCTTAATTTAGTTTCACCTGTACCGGTGTCAACGACACAACCCCATCGAGTTTGGGCTCGTTTGATTCGTCTCGACACTTTCTCTTGTTTTAGGGTCTGATGATTAAGTTGGTAACTATTAGAAAAAAAGCTAGATGTAATTTATTTTTATTTTATTGACATTACTATCTACATTACTTTGTAACTAACAATAGATTTGTGGGGTACGTTGTAGTCTTGTTGAAAATAATTGTTTCTCAATTTCTTACCAGGAACTCCAACTGTTGCTGATATTACGAAAGATATGGTACGACATGAGTCTGCTTATAGTAAGCTATGAAGAAAACTCAACTAGTTGAAATTAATTATCTGTTTCAAGTAGAAGCTTATCATAATTTGTTTTATGTGTAATGTGGGTAATAAACGTAATGAGGTGATAAATATTCTTTTTATTTTAGGAATCTTGGCTTATGTAATACTGCCTACAAAACCAAAACTGTACTTATCGATTTATTTATTTAATTAATAATTTTCGGTAAAGGTTATAGAGAATAGATGGTGTCATGTAGGCATCTTGTGGCCAAAACGTTCTTGATATTTTCTGAAACATCATTATTTGTTAAGTAGGTATGAGGCCATTCCTTAAAACTATAATTTTCAAGTTAATAATAGACTACTTACTTTGAAATCGCACCCATAAACATTAATCCCTAGTTTGAGTTTTTTCACAGTGTGTCTCAAATATTTATCATTAGCTAATTTATGCTTTAACTTGATAGTATCATTACAGGTAGTACACGAGTGAGTCTGAGTGCTCAATTCGTGGCATTCCTTAATTTCTGTGACGACCCTACTATCATCATCTAGTATAGCATCTCTTTTACGCATATAATCTGTAAAACTGTAGGTACACGATGGTACGTTCTCAGTATTTGTACTTGTGGTGACAGTATGATTTGTCTTCTTGAATATGTTTTTAACAGTTTTCACAAAAGTAGTGCAAGATTCATTGATAGCTCCCAGTAGTCTATTACTGAAAGAGCGGTGTTTGATATCTTTGTCGATGATTGTACTTTCCCGACAAATTTTTGGTTTGGAATTTTTCTTCGCTTTGAAAGTAGCCCGTCTTGAATATGAAATTCGTGATTTTGACATCTCCTTTTCATATTTCTTTGGAGTGGACACAAACGTTGGCCTAAACCTGGTTAAGCTTACCGCACTCTGATTATGCTCTTCATTAATTTCTCTGAATGTCTGATGTGACATACTCGAGTTTTTTTGGTTATTTCTGATCTTGGATATGGTTGCGCGCTTTGTTCGGTTGGTTTCATCATATTTGGTGGATATGAAATCCGATATTTGAGATTTCATATAAGTTTGTTGACTGAACTGATTAGTTTTACCCGATCTTCGACAACTACCTTTTTTTAAGAATGAAAACAACAGGTCTTGTGTTTCACTTTCCTGTGCTCTTTTAAATTTTGCTGATCTCTTTAGATTCTGTGCACCGTGGTCTGTTTTGAATACCATATTATCTAGAAGAAGCGTCGTGTCATTACCGTGGTTATTAGTTTGTTTTACAAATGCTCCCAACTTTGTACCCGTCTGATCGTTACCAAATTTATTTGTTGATTTCCAGATAAATACCTCCTTCATAACGTTGTTTAATAAAGTAGCAGTGTTGTCAAGCTTTGATATTTGTAAATCATTATTAATTACACCGCTTGGTGATACGTCACGAACATTATTTATACTTTTATTGACATCACACTTGCTTTTCTCGCTAGGTCCTGTAATAAACATTAACTTTTTAATGCATTGTCTAATTTAGTATTTATCTATCCATTATATACCAATATTGTATTGTATTACCTTTGGCTACTTTCTTTATTTGAGAATCAAGATGATATAATATTATAGACGCCCACTGGCCTCTCTGCAAAAGTAAGCACATACCTAATTAAGCTTAACATCATTAGAAAATGTTATACTTAATGTTAGTACCTACGCTAAGTAGGTACGCTTTTTTACCTGAGAATTTGGTCCATATAATCGTAGGAAATCTGACAAGTGTTGAATCAAATTTGTTTTGTTTAACAACACCGATGCGTGTGATGAGTTTTGAACAAGTGTGTTTAGTAATTGCAAACAAGCATCATACTGTAGAAACTCTCTGTAATCATAAAAAATAGTCTTCTCAATTTAAGTGTATTCCGAACCGGTGGTAAATTCAACTGTATGTACAACATGGTACAACTTAACGTTCATGAGTGCCTTACCAGGGTCTAAACTGGATAAATGGCTTTTTGATTTTGATTTATTAAAGCCGAAATTATTTTTGAGATGAAGTGTTATTGAAAAAATAGTATATGTATTATATCAGTTCCATAGTACAAGCTCTGCTTAGTTTGGGATCAAATGACCGTGTGTGAGGAAAGTCCCAGGATTTTTTTTTTCTTTTTTTAATTTTAAATATAGTTATTTCAGTCTCCAGGATCACTGCCTTATTATTATTTATTATTTAAATTGAACATTAGAGCATTCATACTAGTTAGTGCGGTACATCGAACAATTAACCCAAAGAAGCGCAATGACGAGCACTTTGCTTGAAATCTATTCCGCCATTTTCCCACCGCCGACAATGTGCTCTGATTGGCTAAGTCAAGGACACATGCACTCTGATTGGCTGAGTCAAGAACACAATACAATACAAAAATTCTTTATTGTTTGAACACATGATGCAGTGATTGGTCCTAACTGTTTAAAATCACTGACTAGTTGCGGAATTAGATTGCTCGGTATTACTACTCTAAAGGGCTTGTTCCTCGATTGTGCAGTATAATCAAACTGTTAAAGTTAAAATAAGCATAACATGTAGGTACTTACCTACTGAATAAGGCAACTCCATTACTTTCGAGAAACAACTGGATATTCCGTGTGTGATTTTGAATCAAATTTTGCAGGACCAGAAATATATATTCGTGTCCTTGACTACATCTCTGTATGGACTTTAAATTATTTTCATTAGATAATAGCCTTGGCTTGTATTCATCAAGTGACGTTGAATGAAGGTAGATACAGAGTGAAAGGTGTCAAGTAGAAGCCAAACAGCAAACTTGAGGGTGGTAGCCAGTTTGGCGGATGGTTACAAATTACCATACCGTGCTATGGTTTCCACACAACATTTTCCTCCTCCAGTATCGATACATGATAGTGACTATGGTGAACATTTTATATGAAAATTCGAGCAGCGCCTCCAGTGGTCAATTTTGGAATTACAGTTTTTATTACATTCACAATGTTTCATCGTACTCTCTAGCTCAGAGTATATAAATACTACGTACACACGGCTACAGATCAAGCTATACATTTCCAATATAAGCTGACCTCTCATTGCAGGGAAATCCTATACAATGCGAGATCAGCTTATACTGGAAATGTATAGCTTGATGTGTTGACGTGTGTACAATCTCTAGCGAGTATCGTCGTACACCACATACCTAGTCTGTGTCTACTAATATTTGGTCGTATTGTATCGAATACGTTACCGTAAAACTCATGGTACTCGGTGTAACAAATAATGCTTTAAAGAAACAAAATAAACATGCGATATACCTAACTACTGGGAAATAACTGGACCTACCATTGGAATGAGATGTGTGCAGTAACTTTGGTTTATCTCGCAGCCACGGCAAATCTCCGACAGGCACATACAGAGCGACTTCAAGGTGTCTTGATACTAGAAAATATTAAATCTCGTTACAAATATTTGAATAACATAGGATAAAAGTATCGAAAGACATTCGTAATAAAAATAAAACCAACCATTCGCTAGTCGAAAAATCTGTGCTAGCTAGAAACTTCGTTCTATTTTTAACAGGCTTAAAAAATAGGAGAAAGTTCTATAGTCGACGCGTATGTATGTTCACCGTCTCACCGATTACATGGAAACTGGATGGATTTGTATAGTTTAAACTATATTTTAATACGGTAAATCCCGAGATTTGGACCATGGACTTTGAAGACTTCGGAGCTGAATTTTTCTACCATACATCGAAATAATAAAACTATATAAAATAGTTTTATTATTTCGATGCTACCATATGTCCAAAACATAAAATAAAACGAAAACCTGTTTTGGACTATACAAGTGAATTCCTTTTATGTGATACCCTATTTAAACTTGAAGTCCTATTGCGGTCCCCAATATAGGCCCCTTTTGGAAAAAAATGAAATATTTTGAATTTTGGTTGGTTGGAAAAATGTTGGGTAAGCAATTTTTATAATAATTCAAAATCTAATCAATAGCATTCACAGTTGCTGAAATATAACGCTGTGATAGACGGTCGGAGTGGAGTAAGGATTCCTTTATTACCATTTTGGTTTGGAAATGGAACCCTAAAAATTACTTTAAAGGGATTTGAAGAAAGATGGGAGTTATTTTGAAAATATGCTAAGTACTATGAGTCGCGACAAATTAAAACAAAATGAGAATCATGTTGTAGAAGGAATGTATTTTTATAGCTGAGGTAGTTTGACAAACCGTTAGCTCCTCAGCGGATTGGTAATTTAACAGCAAAATGAAGCTAATAACAATAACAACTTATTCTCACCACCATGTAGTTAGTATAGATATTGGATATAATAGCTAAGCACCCGCTCACTCTAATCATGTTCCGGGCGTGCATAGCCAAGCTCTTTTTCCTTGTAGTATCGTCCTCGTCGTCAACATAGAGGATAGCCGTTAAAAAATTCAAAACCACAGTAGTTTTTCTCGGTAGACCTCCAGACAATATGCTTTGTATTTTGTCATAAATAGGATTGAATTTTATGATGGCATCTATGTTTTTATCCTAAAACATTGTTTAATGATAACTTTGATGATCCCATGGACAAAATTGCTTGCGAGAATACCTACCGTTTAGATGAGTGTATAGATGTATAAAATGATTTTATAGCCAGGTAGTAGTGTACAGACTGATTCAAACTTATTGGTGGCTGTGAAATTAGGCGCGGAACGCTGCGCAGTAGCGAAAACGGTATGCGGTACATTCGAGATGACGGTACCTGCGCAAAGCCATGCTCGCAGCGCACTTCACAGCCGCCATTAAGTTCGGATTCTACCTAGTTAATATGTTAGCTCTAAGCGTTGCAAACGAAAGCGTGACCTTACAAGAATTTAAAATACTTTATTTACACTTGATACCAAATATCCTGAGAGAATGGAAAATATTTTAATTTGCAAATCTGTGTCATGAGTTGAATTAAGTAATTCCAATAAGCCACGTAGATCACTTCGCTGGGCATGCTGAATTAGGGCCGGGATGCACTGGAAAGAATAATAATTCATGATACATGCTACATACAATTAATTGTACAGGGGCCTCCTAACACAGGTATTCTTTTACTTAAAAGGGCACTCACTCCTTTTAAGTAAAAGAATACCTGTGTTAGGAGGAGGCCCCATACAGCCATTGTATTTTAGATTAAGTTTCAAGTTAATTAAATACATGATTTATTATTCGGTAAATACATATAAATAAAAAACAAATATACCTTCAGTAATGTATTCTGATTATAACTATTATCATAGCATAGTTTTTGTATTAGGTAACTAAATTTTTGGTACTCTGCCATTATTTCACACTAAAACTGCTGTATAAATAAATGTATAGGAAGGTTGAAAACAAAGAATCATTTGAAATTGATACATAATTCCCGCCAAAGAAGTAAAAAGAAAAGACCGTACCATAGAGATAAAATATTCTATCTCTATGGACCGTCATTAGCGCGGCCCTTAGATTCAGGATTAGGTAGATATGTCACTAAAATAATAATAATTACGAAAGCGAGATACGTATATGGCAAAACGTGTATGTGTGAGCAGGACTAAGCATATTTTTTTGTCCCTATCTCGCGTATAGGTTTCTATTCTTGACATCAGTGTCAAAATCGGTGTCGTTGAACTCGTTGATGGCAAACAAGTTTCTGGTTCCAAAAGATATTTTGTTGATGAGAGCTTTGAAATCCTAATTGAATGTTATTTGTGCCTTTTTTATATTCTCAAATATATTGTTTAGTGTGCAGTGATGGTGAATTGTTGTGTAATTGGTTGTAAAAGCCGTAGTGAACGAAATTAACCAAACATAACCTTTCATCGGTAAGTAGATTTTTTTAATTGATACAGTAAGGAAATCAAAGGATTACTATACTCGAGTGTATTTTCTGTCAATATCATGCAAATTTAATAGATAATTTCGTCGAAAAACGATGATCAACCACATTTGTTTTTAGTGCTAACCGACCAAAGTGTGAGGCTTATTATTGTGGGGTGGTTAACTATGGTACTACGTGTCATTCGTAAATAGTCGGATTATAAGTTGATGGGGATACCAGCATTTTATAAATTTTACCACTTTATTAATTTTAGCACTTTAAATAGCGTGTTTTATTTTTTGTAGTTTTCATAAAGAACCATTTATAGTTATATTTATAGGTAAGTTTGATACATAGAAAGTAATTGTTTTGAATTCGTGTGACGCGGAAATAATAACTTACAAATAAGGACGATATATGTCATGTATTATGAAATCAAATATAGGTATTGTCAGCGACGCGAACTGATTTTGTAAAGTGCCTAAGTGTGTGTGTTTTACCTAAGTTGTATATAGGAAATATTTTTAAGTGTGAAATGTAAATATTTAAGTGCTAGTATTCATTTAAGTGCGAAATTATTCATATTATAAGGTCTAAAGTATTAATTTAAGGTTTTAGGTAAGGAAAGAAAGGTTTTTAGTTTTGTGTTAACTTATTTCGAGAAAAAGAGGGCCTCTCAAGTAGAAGCACCGTTTAACGCGGAGATATTTATGTAATTCTTTTTATATAATGTGTAGAAAAGTAAGGTCTATCTAGTAAATAAGTTAATTTTGTAATGAGAAAGCCATTTCCTAAGGAAAACGCAATTATAAGGAAAAACCGCTATAGAAAGAGATAGGAACACGGTTAGAAAGGGACAGAACATCCCGCAGAAAGAAACGGGACTAAGTGGGAAAGAAATAGCATCAAAACAAACCGCGAAATTGTGTCAAGGTTGCGTTGAAAACTGGAAGAAGAAAAAGGAAGAAATATAAGAAGAATTGGCTTTTTTTTATTGGGTGGTCGGGAACCCTTGTGCAGCGCCCACGTCCCGGATACGTCCTACGTGTCCCGCTCGTATTTTAATCGTGTCCCGGGACGCCTCACGTATCCCGATCGTGTCCCGATTACGTCCCACGCGTTCCAACCGTGTCCCGATCGCATCCCGCACACGTTCCGTGTGTCCCGCGCGCGTTCCACGTGTCCCGAAAGTGTCCCGAATACGTTCTACGCGCCCCGATCGTGTCCCGAGTAGGTCCCACACGTTCCGCCCGTGTTCCAGGCACGTTCCCGCTTGTCCCGAAAAGTCCCGCGCGTCCCGCGCACCCCGTCTGCTCTTGCTACGCGCATCACCGCGCACCCCTCACCCCTCCCCCTTCGTGTTGCTACTCCGTCCCCGTCTCTCTCTCCTGTTTCGCCCGGATCTGGTTGCGTCCTGAGTGACTTCGTCCAGCCGGTAGTCTATGTTTTCGTCGTTAATCTCATACAGTCCACTCTAAGGTTAAAGTAGGTCAGATCAAGTGTGCTCGCCACAGGTATTTTCTCTTTCAGATCCGCAAGGCTACTCTCTAAATGTGAAAATTTGCGAGTTTATATGGAAACAAAGGATAATTAGGTATTTAATTGTGTCTTCAGAATACATCACCTATCAGTACAGTATATACAATCAATAACTGAGGAGGTTGCGGTCAAAACGTGATAAGTCACAACTCATACAAAAAAAATCCTCTAGCCTGTACGAAACTATTTATTTTGTATGTCTAGGGTCTTAAATAAACTATACTTCATCAATCCCGTGTTTTATTATGACTTCTATAAAGTTATAACAATATCACCTGCCACACCATTGATAAATTACGACTCGTAGTAAAACCTAAATGCCCAATATCAGTTTACCCACAAAATGGGGTAAAAGTGTAAGTATGGCAGTATTAATTGTACGTAGCTGTATTATATGTAAATATGTCGAACTATAGCTATCTTCTTCGCCATTCGCTGACTGCAAATCTACCTAATCTTCAATCTACGGCGCGGCCACAGATTTACCGTTTCTGTTTAGAAAAGTTAGGATCCTAAAAATAGGTCGGTGTAATAGTTACTGAAAGCACTTATTACACCTTCCTATTTTTAGGATCCTAACTAGGAAATAGGAACGTGTAATCGCAGAAAGAACGGTTAGTGTCCTAAGTAGTGAGATAGGAAGGTCCCAACCGCTCTGCTTCCTTAAACAGGAAAGTGTAATCGCGTCGCTCCGATTTAGGACGTTTAGGGATGTAACATTGTTCTTCAAAACATCGATGTTTTGAAATAATTATATAAGGCTTCTAAAGTCTTGGCGTATATTTTGAGGGATGAATGTATAGGTCATTAGTAATCAAAAAACAATAATAGAATAATAATCCGTACAATATATAATTATTTCAAAACATCGATGTTTTGAAATAATTATATAAGGCCCTTCTAAAGTCTTGGCGTATATTTTGAGGGATGAATGTATAGGTCATTAGTAATCAAGAAACAATAATAGAAAAATAATCCGAACATTGAAAGTACTACATTATTTATAAATTAATACTTGGTACTTACTAACCTAAAGTTCATTTTTGTTTTATTTTAACATAAAGGAGCTCATTTGTATTCATTGAAATTTTAATTTGTGTGATCGGTTTGAGAGAATAAAAAACTTAAAACATCGGAAGAACATCGATGTAAGTATAGTTATATTTTTTTTTAATCGACCTTTGTTACATCCCTACGAGTCGTCCGTCCCGCTTTAAGTATAGTTGCTATACTCTTTGCCGCTTCCTAGTTAGAAAGCAAGATAGTGTAGTGTAATAAGTAGCTTCCTGCTTCCTTGTTAGAACCATCCTAGTTAGGATCCTAAATATAGGAAGGTGTAATAAGCCCTTAAGATTCTTGGTTTTCTATTTGGCAAAGATACTTTTTATGATTTTATGAGAGAAAAATAATAAAAAAGCAGATATTCCTTTTTGCGAGTCAACTTATAAAAGATATAAGGAGTCCTAGCGCATTGATAATTCAGATTTTAATTAAATTTTCAAATGTTCTGTTTTGAATACTGTGAGCGCGATAACGGGCGTTCCGAATTGTTGATAGTTCTCAGCTGTCGTAAGCGTGATATCTAATTCGGTACGCAAATTATTGCTGTGATCGCTGTAGCGATGGGTAACTAGCCGAAATTACAATAGCTGAGCTAGCCGGCTATATGTGGTGTAAAAGCCAGCTAGCTAGTCAGCTATTTTGGCTATTTGGCTAGAGGGGCGCGGCGGCGGCTTAGCTAGTTGAATAACGTTCAACTGCGATCCGAGTTCGATCCTCGCCGCTGCAACAAGTCTAGTCTAGATGATAATAATAATAAATCAATGTAATGTTTTTTATTTTATATTTTGTTGTATACTCTTTTAAAAGAAACGACTTTCTCTCATAGGTCATACGTATTACTAATAAAAACATCGAAAATCAACAATAACGTCATCTTTACATATGGATATGAACTAAAAGCTTTCACAGTACATAGACTCAGTCTTTAGTTGTAGGCAAGTAAACCATAGATGTCGCGCTGCTTCAGATGATTAAAACGATTTATTTAAACCCAGTTATATTACAGACTAATTGCAATTAAATTCAAATTAAAAAATAGGTTTGAATTCGAAAATTCTAGATAATAATAACGACATGCACTCGAATTTTACACTTTCGGGACTCGCACTACTACTCAGTTTCGCAGTAAGCGCACGCACACACAGCTACCGGCTACTCGGCTAGATTGGATTTGGCTAGCCGGCCAGCTACCAGCTAGCGGCGGCTAGAATGGTTTTGGCTAGCCGGCCAGCTACCCGCTAGTGGCGGCTAGTGACCTGTGGCGGCTAGGCGGCTACCCGCTGTATGTGACGTAAGTTCAGTAAGTTAAGTAATGAGGAGGATTTCTTATGATACCTCTATGGTCAAAATACCTGTCAATACGTGCACTTAAGGTTCAAATTGGTTCGAATTATCAACAGTTAGAAAGGTAAGAAAATTCGTCATTCTTTCTAGCTAGCCAGTAGCCAGTAGCCATCCAGTAGCCAATAGCCAATTATCGTGTTGACAGATAACATAGCCGTGGCTATTTTGTGAATAGCCGTTTTTTGGCTAGTTATTAGAATAGCTACCCACCTCTAGATCGCTGTGATCGATGCTTGTTGTCAATTGGTTGTCAAAGAGTGAATTGTGAATTGTTATTTTTCACTAACCTATAACAATAAATCGTTGAATTGAAGGTAATCTAATTGTGAATTACAAAAATGGATGTAGGCGAACTGCTTTCGTTTAAGGTAAAAGAATCTTATCGTGTCCTAATTCAATTTCTTGAAAGATTATAAATCCGTTCTATTCTACATTACACTTGGAGTTTGTTTTATATGAATTTTGTTTTTGTATAGCCTGTTCCAACTCCAAAGAGACCTAATGATGATGATAGTGGTGATTCTGACGAAGAGCCCGCTAGGTCTATAAAAGTACGACGCTTAACTAAGTCGAAGCCGGATCATGTCATGCAGCAAATGTCTAAAACTTTACCAAAGGAACCCATGATTACTGATAAGGAGAGAGAAGATATTCTCAGATTTGTTGAAACTGAAGTCACCCAGGTATGTTAGCTGTGCTATATTGCTACTCACAAAAATAATTGCTGAATACCTAATTAATACTTAGGCTTGCAGTAAAAAAATAACAATGATATCAATTGTTATTTTTTTACATAATATTATAGGATAGTAATATTATAGGATGTACAGGTAAAGCTTTACATTAAGTGACAACTCCAAAACTTACGCCAATTTTGTATACAGGGTGATTTTGAATTACTTAGCTATTTTAAAGGAGTCTCTCATTAATAAAAAATAAAAAATCCATGTTTTATTTTTAGATATAATTTTTATAGAAAAAAATAAAGTTATGACGATTCAATGTTTTCTCAAAATTACCGAAATCGTTGGTCGTACCGTGCGCCAATACGCTACGTCATATAGCTGTCAAAAACCGAGAATGTCAGATACTGCCTATGTATACGAAAACACGAACACTATCCAAATTAAATATCCTATACATCACTCTCGGTATTCTTATCCGTTTAAAATTTATAAAATGAAGCCACAAAAATACAGTAACTCACTTTTTTTAATAACTCAATTACAAACATACTCATCGTATCACAATTCTAACATATGCATAGTTGTAACTAGGGCATGTAATATCGGAAGATTTTTCAATTCCGATATTGATTTCCGATATTGGATCTCAATATCGGAATTCCGATATTAAGAGGCCGTATGCCGAATTTTGCCGATTTCGCTGATTTACGTGATTTAACAATCGTGATTTTACAGTTAAAATACTGTATTTCTACAAGTTTAAATTCACAACCTAAAATATCATTTTAATTATGATCGAATGAATGAGCTACCTTTTTATTTTCAATATTTTAATTCATGCGAGATTTAGGTTGTTTTAAAAAAAAAATTATTGCCAAACTATTGAACTTTTTAATGTTTTTTTTCAGGAAATGGATTGTTTATTAACTGAAGTTTATTTATGTTGTTATAATTTTAATTAACGAGAGTTCTAATTAGTCGAAATCAAAAGCAATTCTTCGCCCATTTTCTCAAAAAATTGACTAAGTTAAATATTTTTTTACTTAAAATTATAATATTAAAGTGGTAAAAAGTGCTCCGTTTATTTTATAGATGACTTTCATAACAATAAACTGTATTTTTTTTATACTGTTTAGACGGCAAAATGATTCGTAAATATGTGATATTCTAAACCTCTTTTAGCAAAAATTCAGAAACAGCCCCCTGTTTGAAGTCGATTAATCATAATTAAATAATAAAATTAAAAAAGTAGCTCGTTTATTAGATAATAATTGAAATGATCTTTCATGTTCTGTATTAAAACTTATAGAAATACAGTATTTTAATAGTAAAATCACGTCTGTAAAATCACGTAAATCGGCAAAATTTAGCATACGGCCTCTTAATATCGGAATTCGAAATTTTTATTATAAATTGCACATATTCCTTATAAAATGCACTAATTATTATCTATCTATATTAATATTATAAAGTGGAAGATTTTTTTGTTTGGTTAAACTGGCTAATCTTTGGAACTACCGATCTGATTAGTTTTTTTTTTCACTTATTTGAAGCTACGTTTATCCCCGAGTATTATAGGCTACTTTTAATCCCGGGAACGCGGGTGAAACCTCGGGAGTCAACAAGTTTGTTATAAATTTGGATTGAAAACATCTTCTGCTCAGTCAAGCACTCTTGTCAGAGGGGTCATGGTTGCAATAGATAGTGTATATGGTGGGTCTTCAACGCCAGTGTTCTCCTTAACTAGGGTTACAGCTTTCGCAATGCTTTTCCATTTTTTGCGGATCGTAGCGTCGCGAGTACACCCTCCCACTCTGGACAACAAGTCTCTTCATCGAGTGTTCGTTTCTGCATTATGTAACCAAAGAACTTCAAAATTTGAAGCTGCATAGTCGACGAAAGCCTATCTGTTATTCAATTCTCCTTCAGGATCGTGTTATTGGTGCGAAAGGCTGTCAACGCCATTTTCGGGAAGCGTCTTCTGCAACACATCTCCAGTGCGTAAATTTTCCGGCTATCTTGTAGGCTTAAGGACCAAGTTTCAGCTCTTTAGAGAAAGATCGGAAAGACCAGGCATCTCATAAGTCGAATCTTTGTTTTCCTAGTTATACTTCTGTCTTTCCAAATCTTCCTACTGCTGATCTTGTGATTGCACATCGTCTTCTGTCTGATCTCATCTTCACAGTATCCTGTGTTGGAATTGGTAGAGCCGAGGTAGATGTAGATTTTTCTCAGTACGTCCAATCTATTAAGTTACGCCCGGTCTATTATTAAAATTTTCATCTTATCTCTGTTGATTGCAAGTCCCAATTGGAGACAAGTGGTTTCTTAACGAACCGAGAGGTCCTCCATATCTTCTTTAGTTCGGTTAAAAAGAGAAGTGTCATCATCGAGAGTCAAGGTGAGGCATTGGCAGTGTGCCTAGACGTGGTGACGGCATTCGATCGGGTCTGGCACAGGGGTCTTCTCACGAAGTTGCCAGCATACGGGCTTCCCGAGGGATTATGCAAATGGGTCGCCAGCTTTCTGTTCAGCAGATGCATAAAAGCCGTCGTCGACGGTAGCTGCTCCGATAGCATGGGCGTTAATGCCGGCGTCCCGCAAGGTGTGCACTGTTCCTTCTGCATATCATTGCTATGCGGACGATATTACAGGGGACGCTCATTACATGGGCCATGCAAATATCCCTCGTTCCGAGGTGGAGGAAAGTTGCGAACGGCTGGTGTCTGAAATCGAGAGTACACTAACTTGTGTCTCCGATTGGGCTCGACTTAACCTTTTTTTTCGTGGGGAAATCCTCATAGGATACCCGACCGCCCCGGGGAAAGCGGCCAGGTTATACCGGACTTGTACCGGCTAAAACCCCACAGTGGTCGCCATCTGCGCTGTAGAGGGGGGCGGGTTCTCGTGTTGAACGCGTACCTGCTCACTCCTCCACGCGCGGCGCTAAGATAGCTCGTCCCGGGGGAAGTGTGATACCTCCCCTCAGCACCCTCGCTGTGCTATCGCACGATGAGTCGTGACCACATCGACCCATCGTCCTCCTTGGGGTCGCTTCTGGGCTCACAGAGCCCCCGCTCTGATTGCCCACGACCCCAAAAGCCCCGTTTAGTCGCCTTTTACGACAGGCAGGGGGGGGGGCTCGACTTAACCTCCATTTCAATCCCACGAAGACTCAAGCCTGCGCGTTCACCGCTAAGAATGGTCTGTGGCTCCACAATTCCAGAACACTTTCTTGAACATCAGTAAAAGCATCGGGATCCTTGGCGTCGACATTTCTAGCGACGTTTTGTTCCGAAGTCACTTGGAAGACAAGGTTAAGCTGGTATCCAAAAAGCTCGGAGTGCTCAACAGAGCGAGGCAGTACTTCTCATCGGGCAAAGGCTGCAACTTTACAAGTCGCAAGTCCGGCCTCATATGGAGTACTGCTGTCATCTATGGGCGGGAGCACCTGGATACTAGCTTGGGCCTTTAGACTCGGTTCAGCGACGTGCCATCAAAATTGTTGACGATCCCGAGCTCACAAGCGGCTTAGAACCCCTCAGTCTAAGGAAAGACTTTGCCTCCTTATGTGTGTTCTACCGCTTGTACAACGTAGAGTGTTCTAAAGAATTGTTCGACTTAATGCCCACGGCCACCTTCCACCATCGCAACTCTCGCCATCGACGGGGAGTCCATCCTCACACATTGAAACCAGAATTGTTTCGAACTGTGCGGGCTCAAAGGAGTTTTCTTCCGCGGACGCTCAGATTGTGGAATGAACTCCCTGCCGTGGTTTTCCCAATAGACTACAGCATGGGGTACTTCAAAAAGGGTGTGAAGAGATTTCTATAGGGTCGGCAACGCGCGAATGATACTCCTGGTATTGCAAGCGTATAGCATAGATAAAAATATCTGATTCCGATATTACGATATTGGATCACTCAATTCCGATATCGTAATATCGGAAAAAAGGTCCGAGATTCCGATATTACGAGATTCCGAGATTCCGATATTCATGCCCTAGTAACACTTTAAAACTTTAGGGCCAACTTAAGGCTAATTTAAAATCACATTGAACTGAATATTGCAGTTTATTGACAATTTATTATTTGGTTTTAAATAACACACTTCCAGTGATCTGCAACCACAAAGTGCACAGTTGGGTGGGGTGGTGGGCGCCGCGCGGCATCTTGTGTGAGGCAGAAGCCCTCCATTGATCAAACTGATAGTTTACATTAAATTTAAAAATATTTTGTATCACCCAGAAACGACTGTTGATCTTCTAAAACGTTGCCCTAGCAACCAGTAACCAGAGAATACCTGCGTGCGCAACTCAAAATATTTTTTTTCATAATCAGAAATGATTTCAAATAGGTTGACATGAAGTATTAAGCTGAACGCACACCTAAACACGTCGTAGCAATGTTTTTTTAATTCGTTGTATGAAATTAATAGTAGGGGAGCCCAAGCGGGGATTTCGGGATTTACTAAAGCGCGGCAGATTAATATACAGGGGGATACCTTGTACCCGGTTAAGTACCTCCACCAAACATGAGCACCATATATAAGGCCGCCCGTGAAGGATACAGGATCAGATTAGTAAAAAAAAATTGACCATCAGAAATTCTCGAGCGCGTCAGATTAAGGTAGGGTGAGTTAATTACATCCTAAAAAGTGTATATTCCACTAATCTGACAATTTGAGAGTGACGTAAAGAAAGGGGAGGGCAGCAAAGTTGTAAAAAAATAAGTCATCTCGACATTCCCGAGCGTAGCTAAATTTTTTTTATTTTGAAGGAAATAATTCAAGAATAATGAAAAATATATAATCTGACGATTTCCGCAAGCCGAAATAACAAAAATTCGTCGATAAAGTTAAATGCGTGCAGCTTAGTGATGCCTACATTTCCTTCTCCGCGTTTCTATTCCTCTCTCACTCTTTCTCTATCTATTACTCTCTCACTCTTTCTCTATCTATTACTCTCTCACTCCGTCCCCACTCTGGTTTCTGCTGCCATGACGCCATCCAGTGTTGCCAATGCTACGGCAATTACCGTGTTCTACGGCTTTCAGGCAAAAAAAAACACAAAATGCACGGCCTACGGCTGCATCCCTGTGGCCATAGCAGATTCTACGGCTATTCGCAAATTCTACGGTAATTAATTTATGGGTATGGTACTGAAGGGTTACTCCGATGCCGCGATGCACGACACCGTGACCATCGTATAGTGCCGTCCCACTCACCCAAATATTGTTTGACAGGAGTTTGAGAGAAACGGCACTATACGATTGTCGAATTTCAAACATTGGAGTAGCTCTTGACTGAATAATAAGTAAAAAAAGCTATAAAAAATTATAAATTGTTGTAATTATTTACCGATAGCGATTTGCAAACATTATTCAAATGGCGCTGTTTTAAGGTTTTGAATGTTAAAAACATTTAGTTAACATTAATTAAACGTTTTTCCTTTTTTTAAGCAAAATATCACATAAACTATATTTTGAGCTCAAAAATGTCATAAGTACAATTTCATAAGAATTTCTTGGAGTGTTGTAGACCGGTATTAGACAGCCAATGTGTTCGTTGTCTTTGATCTGCAAACTCCCTAAATGTGGCTTTTACGAGACATGTCGATATGCCTACACATGGTTCTGGACCCACAAAGTCATTTGCTGAGCCCTCTCTTGCCAGTTCATCTGCCACTTCGTTACCATGGATTCCTTTGTGCCCAGGGACCCACATCAGTCTTACCCTGTTATGCTTCCCAAGCCTGTTTAGGGCTTGGACAGCATCCAGAATAAGTCTGGAGTCCACTTTGTAGGATGCCATGGCTTTGATTACAGCCTGACTGTCACTGAGAATATAGATGGATTTACCTTTGGTTCCTCTATCTATATTCTCCTGAGCACAGGTTATTATGGCGTATGTTTCTGCTTGGAATACAGTTGCCATCTTCCCTAAGCTTTTGCTACATTTGTAAGCTTTTTCGTATATTCCCGCTCCTGTACCTGATTCCATTTTGGATCCATCAGTGTACCAAACCAGACTTTCTAGTTCTGGTGGATCGAGTCCCTTCGTCCAGTCCTCTATTGTAGGGATTTGGACCTTGAAAGACCTTTCAAACACAAATGTAGTTTGCATTTTGTCGGATATCATGCTTGTTACCCGATCCAGGCCTTCGTTTTCATCGAATTTTGTGTGGTTAGTCTTTGGCTTGGAAGCATCCCATAGTCCAGCAACAGCAAGACGATGTAATGCCTTCTTTGCCTCCAATTCAACCATCATATGCAGAGGAGGGATATTGAGGTATCTCTCAATCGCTGCCGTAGGTGTTGTCCTGAAAGCACCCGTGATTCCAAGACACACTGTTCTTTGTAACCTTGTGAGTGACGCTTTGCACGAGGCAAGCTTCATTCTTGGCCACCACACTATGCTGCCGTATGTGATAATAGGTATTATCATTGTCCGGTACAGCCATCGTAACACTTTGGGCTTTAACCCCCAAGTTTTACCGTATGTGGAACGACACGTGGATGTCAATCTCATACATTTTGTAGCGTTTCTATTCGCGCAAACGCAACGAAAAGTACTTTGTCAAGGGGTACAGATGTGAACAAACTCAGAGAAGCGATAGAAACTGTCCTGGAAAGGAAGGACTACACATTAAAAATCATATCGAATAACCAACTAAGAGTCAATTGCCCCACTGTAGAGCCATATAAGAATCTTATGGGCCTTGTAAGGGAAATGGGACTCATTGGTCACACCTTCACAAGAAAAGAAGAAAGATGCTATAGAGTAGTAGTGAGAAAACTCCACCACACCACACCACATGATGCTATAGTCGAAGCGTTCGAGAAATCTGGCAACAAAATTTGTAGAGAAATCATTAATGCTAGAGGAGGACCAGACAAGGAGCCAACATCTACATTCTTCATTAACCTGGAACGTAGTCCAAATAACATAGATGCCAAAAAAATTAAGTACATCTACAACCAAGTGGTCACAATTGAGGATCCCAAAAAGAGAAACACCATTGTTCAATGCACCAAATGTCAGCAATATGGTCATTCAAAAAATAATTGCATGACCATACCGTTGTGTCAAATGCGCACGAAAACATAAAACAAGTGATTGCACTAGAAAAGACCGCAACACCCCAGCAACATGTGCACTGTGCCTGGGTGAGCATCCGGCCAACTATAAGGGATGTGAAGTATACCGTGAAATCCTCACCAGAAAAAACCTCCGCTCCACACACTCAAAACGACAAAACCTATCACCAGTGGCCCCAGTCGAAGAAAACATAACGAACGACCAAACAACACCAATAGAGATACCGTATAGAAGACATCACACAAACTCAAACGTACCAATGCGACATGCTAACCAACCAACGAGAACCCAGAGAACCTACAAAGACGAAGTAAAACACACAGAAAAGCAACAAAAAAGGGAAATCCCAGCACTACGTCCATACTCTGAAGTAGCTCGTACCCAAAAACCAAAAATTGCCCGAGAACCAGGCTAAGACTAAACATAACCAAGAAAGGCCAGAATATAGAATGCAACAAACTCACAACCATGGGAGACTCCCTAATAATAACTCTGATAACCTCACGCCAACTCAAGTCTACCAAGACTTAATGACCAAACAACTTGAAAAAATGGATATGCTCTTTGCCCAAATGAGCTTACTCATGGGACTCATTACGTCTCTCGTCAAGCGCTTGACGTAATGCTCTTCCTTAATGTAGCGACGTGGAACATAAATGGTCTTGCACCAAATATCAATGAAGTAGAAGTCCTGTTGGATACTCACAAGCTCGACATACTCCTCATATCAGAGACACACTTTACTGATAGGAGCCTTGTAAACATAATCAATTATACATTGTACAATACTGAACACCCAGATGGAACAGCACACGGAGGAACAGCTGTCATAATCAGATCATCCATCAAACATCACGCTCTAGCTTAGTATCGGACGAAACACATCCAAGCGACAACTATCGCAGTAGAAGGAAAAACGGGCAACTTTAACGTCTCTGCAGTCTACTGCCCACCGAAACACAAAATCAAAGAAGTACAACTGACACACTACTTCAGCTCTCTTGGCGCTAGATTTATTTCTGGAGGAGACTGGAATGCCAAACATCCCCACTGGAGTTCACGACTAGCTACCACACGAGGAAGACAACTCAAACTCTCAATCGAAAATAACAATCTCGCAACATTATCCACGTCTGAGCCAACAAACTGGCCGACTGATAAAAATAAACTACCTGACGTAATAGACTTCTTCATCTGCAAAGGAATGTCACAATATTTCACCTCAACCAGCTCATGTCTAGACGGATCCTCAAACCACACACCTGTACTGCTAACAATCAGCACAATTCTATTAGAATACAAACCTATCCCTAAACTATACAACAATGATACTCGTTCGGTGACATTATTAACAAAAGAGTTACGGTCTTACTCATAAAAATCTCTTAAATAACGGATTAAATAGTATACAGGTCGTTGTTTTGGTAAGCGACGAGCGACTCAGGATCGATAATACAAATGATACTTGTGCTAAAAAAAATATAAAAAAAAAACTTAATTTTTTTTTTTATAATAAAAATTAAAATTAAAATTTTTGAAAATCATGTAATAGCTAAAGTGTAGACATAATACTCAACGGGAGTACGAGGGAGTAAAGGGGTGGGGCGATGGCGGCTTGCGTTTAGCTCTAGACTGTACACGTGCCTAGTAACCATACTTTGCGGTAATTTTATTTCAAATTGAATAAGGTATTTCTCAACATATTTACAGTATTTAATGGAATTAAGTCCATTTTTGGGGAATATATATTTTGTACTACCACTCCTAGGTCGCTTGTCGCCGACCAAAACAACACCCTGTATAGCTAAATATTATTTAAAATTTTATTCAGTGTTTAACTTTTCTTTACTCATAAACGCATTTTAATCATGATTTAGTTATTGAAGGATTTAAAGAGCAAAAATAATATTATACATATATGGCGACACCAACGTCAAGACCATAAAGGAGAATGGCGAGATTCCATACATGCTTGGACCTACATTTTTTTGTAACGTATATGACAACCACTGTTGAATTCCTGTAGATTAATAAACTGTTATGCTATTTCTAAAAAATATTTTAACAAAAAAGCTGCAGTTTTTTTTTATTTGAGTTAAAAGGTTTTATAGGTTATGCCGATTTTGACGTATCAAATGAGTAACGTTCGATATACCTATTATAAGTACATTTTAAAAATGTGGATGAAATCCATTTAGTTCCAGTTGGTTCTCGCGAGGGACGCGCGTCCTATTATAACAAATGATGTCATTGTTATATTTTTAACCGCGAGCCAAGCGATTCATTATGATTTTACACTAGTTTTGTAGACAATAGAGACAGATAGATGCTGAATAAATATGTTATTTAAGTACCTAACAATTGTTTCTAGTATAGGTACTCACCCAGGTAGGTATATCTTACTAGGTACTTTGAAGTATCGGGACATGCACAGGCTTTCAATAAAAGAAGGTCATTTTTATTTAGGTTTTTATTCATCAAAATAAAATCCAATGACAATATTGTCTAAGAATTCTGCCAGTGGATTTATATTGCGTTCATGCAAATACAAATAACACAGCCAATTGTCGATTATCTAAGGTCCATTCAAATGCCGTAGTCACGTGTAGAAAAGAAATCGGTATCCGTAGAAAAGCAAAGGGTCGTGGTGTAGTCAGGAGTCAACCAGAAACCGTAGGAACGCGCACAAAAAGAAAGTACCTTTCGAATTGTGTGACAGTCACACAATGTCAGACAAATCAATCAACTTCTTATTAGTTTTAAGCTTGGTAATCAAATCCAAATTAGGACTTATTTCTGCCAGTGTCGAGTTATATTATAATTTCCCGCCAAAAAGTCGATCAATCAACTTCACTCAAAGGGCTCGCTGACCATAGACTACGCACGCGTTTCATTTGACGTAAAAAAATAGTCAATGTGTTATTTAGTGTTAAAACGTTTTTTTTCTCATAGAGAGTTTGTATTAATAAATGCAATGACATTTTCAACTAAACTCTGTTAAAAATAAAATTATTTATCATTATTATGACTAACAGAAATGTTTCAAATATAAAAAAACAATGTGGAGATAAATACCGTTCAAAGGAACATATGGAACGACATTATGGGTGCGTTCCAAATCACAATCAGCTTAACTAACAGCCTAAAATATATAAATGTATATTTCTATTTTCTAGACATACTGCTAGTCCTGAAAAATATTGAATTATGTTGTTTAATTTAACTTTAATAAAGCAATTTTTTGATATATATTATGTCGTTATACGCAGCTAGGGCCAATTTCGCCATTGTCCTTTGACAGTTATGGAGGTTTTAAAAAAAAGAAACAGCAACAATTTGAAAAGTTTTATTATGTGTTTTATGATAATATTATATTGTATATGATCTGAATCTCGGAAACAGCTCCAATGGGTTTCGGGGGCGATAAATCGATCTAGCTAGGTTTCATTGTTGGAAAACGTCGTTTTATCCGTGTTTTCAGGCGATGAAAAACTGCTTCAATATCATTAGAATACGAAGGTAAATTTCGCCACCATTTACAAGGTTATCATAGCCAGGTGGGAAATCGGGCGGTCCCGAAACCAGAAGACCCTGTTCGAGTCCAGATGATAATATTTTTCGCTTTTTTTCAAGTTCTTATGTTAGAAAAACTAATATGATTTACAAAAAAAAAAAACGAGCAAAGTTCGGTCATCGAGGTACAAGTTTAAGTAATTTAAATAATTTATGGTGTTTCTATATAATCTAACATCAAATATTGAGCTTATTTTCGGAAATCAATGAAAAATATTTTACAGCAATCAAGCAACAGCTGTTTATTTGGCGACCATTTTACTATTTAGCCCATTAAACAAGGGTCGTAGGTTGTTTAATTTGACAGCTCTTTAAATAACGTTTTTAAGCAGTGAATAAGAATAAATACCGTTTATGAGTGAAGATTTTTTTAAATAACTGTTTTAAGTATGACTTAACTTTAAATAGCGTTTATGAGTAAGGCCGTTAATCTGCAAATACCACTGAAAACAACAGAAGACATTGAGACAGCGGCAACTCAGTTCACAAACTTAATCTAAGTCGCTTGCTGGTCGAGCACTCCTGATAAACCAGCCAATAACCCTAGACACTATTCCATGGGAATTAAGAAAAAATAATCTAGAAAAAAGAAGACTGCGCAGAGTGTGGCGCTGCAGTAGACACGACGAAGATAAGAAGTCCTATAATAAAGCTATGGCAGAATTAAAAGAAATTATAAGGAATGCCAAAAATGAAACTCTGGCACAGCGGCTGGAATCTCTAACAGCAACCAAGTCAACAAACTATTCCTTGTGGAAGGCTACTACTGACTTAAACCAATCAAAAAAGACCAGACCACCCATCAAACTTGAAAGCGGTAATTGGGCTAGAACGCCTCAGCAAAGGATAGATGCTTTTGCGATCCACTTATCCAACGTATTCCAACCCAATGAAGGCACACATAGTGAAGACTCCGTCATAGATGATGCACTGAACCAAGACTTTCAATTAGACGTTCCCATAACACACATAACTCCAAGAGAGGTATCTACAACTCTATCTCGATTTGATAACAAGAAGACTCCGGGGTTTGATCAAATAACCAAGGAAGTCCTCCTTCGACTACCAAAAAAAGGAATAGTCTTCCTAACGACACTATTTAATGGTATCATTAGAGTGGGTCACTATCCAAGTATATGCTAGAGTATGCTGTTCCTATCTGAAACTTATTCTATCAAAAATATATTGATGAGATAGAGAGAATCCAGCGCAAGTTCTTGCGATCTATGTACTATAGATGCTTTAAGTCACAGTTATCATACTCACAACTATTAGATAAGTTCAAACTTCTCTCCTTAGAAGCTAGACGTGAATATCTGCAAGCGAATACTCTGCATGGCATTGTTCACAACAATATGGACGCAATAGACCTCACGAGTAAACTATGCTACGTAGTGCCTCGAACTATCAACAAACGTAGTGCTCGTGCAGGAACTCTTTTTGCAGTAAATACCTGTCGTACGAATTCTGGACTACGCTGCCCTTTGCGCCGTATGGTTGAGTCATAAAATTCTACTTTTATAGACATTGATATTTTTGCATGTACAAAATGGAAATTTAAAAAAGATGCGATGGCGACGCTTGCTCAACGCCTCAATTAATTGTTGTTTTTTTTTATTATTAGGTATTTACTTTTTCATAATTTAATTTGTTTATTTTCTGAAGGTAGTTTTTATTTTATTATTGTATTTTATTTTATTCGCTTCAATTCAATTTCATTTTAGTTTCGATGCACAATTAATATGATTATGTGTTATTATTAAATGTTATTCGTAGTTTGTATAGTAAATTTTTAAATATTTCTAAAGCCTCTTGTGGCACATTATAATATCATGTTTTATAGCCATCTGAGGATAATGTAGTTGGCTACAATATTATTATTTCAATTATGTATATTTTTATAGTTATATTTATGTTGTTGCTGTTTTTTGTCCCATAATAAATAAATAAATAAATATGGAAGATATCTCAAATCATCATGATTTACAAAGAAGGAAAACCTATAAACAACACTGACTCATATATACCGATTAGTCTCCTTCCTGTAATATCCAAGCTTTTTGAGAAAATCCTATTGGTAAAACATGGCGCGCATAGTAAAAATCTTACACGAAAGATCCATAATCCCAGACCACCACTTCGGATTCAGACAGGAGCATGGCACTATTGAACAGGTACACAGAGTTGTTGACCAAATAAGAAAGACATTGGAACACAGAGAATACTGCTCGGCAGCCTTCCTGGACATCCAGCAGGCTTTTGATAAAGTATGGCACAAGGGATTGCTCTGTAAAATCAAAACACTATTACCCCACCCCTTTTTTGGACTGCTTAAATCCTACACCTCAGAAAGAATATTCCAAGTCAAAGACGGTGAATATACAACCAAGTTCTACGATATTGGGGCTGGAGTACCCCAAGGATCGGTGCTAGGCCCAGTCCTGTACACTATCTACACATGTGACCTGCCAGAAACATCCGAGGTAGTAACCGCTACATTTGCCTATCCTGGCAAGTAGTAAAGATCGCAACCAAGCCTCACAAAACCTTCAAAATGGGCTGGACAAAATTGAAAATTGGCTCAAAAAATGGCGAATTAAAGCTAGTACTTCCAAGTCAACCCATATTACATTTGCCCTCCGTCCTGGAGAAGTCACCTGTACGCCTAGGAAATACCACCCTGCCACACAACGAGTCGGTGAAATACCTAGGCATGCACTTTACTTTTCCAAGTAAGGCTTCGAAGCCTTACTTGGAAAAAGAAACGCGAGCAACTGAACCAAAGATATCGAGGGTTACACTGGTTGCTTGGAAGAAATTCAGTGCTGAGCACAGACAACAAACTCCTAATCTACAAGGTTGTTATAGAGCCGATATGGACTTACGGCATTCAGCTCTGGGGATCGGCCTGCAACTCCAATATTGCAATTATACAAAGAGCACAAAATGGCATCTTACGTAACCTATCCAACGCCCCTTGGTTTCTAAGAAACTGCGAATTGCACCAAGAACTTAAATTTAACACAGTTAGCGATGAGATAAAACAATACGCTACTAGCTATAAGCAAAGACTTGCTACCCATCCAAATCCCCTAGCAGCGGAGTTACTGTTGATAAACCATCCAAAGAGACTTAAACGTAACCGCATAGTCGAACTGGACTTAAATTGAAGGGAAGAAAGGTCGATGGACCTTCTCACAGCATACAGACGCCCAACACATCTGCTCAAAGTTCGGGGACTGATTGCAGATTAAAGTAGAAAAAAAAAAGAACTAGCTGTTTCCCTGGGGTTTCAACTGCATTCTCGGTATAAACAGTAGCCTATGTCCTTTTTCTTACCATAAGCTATATGCATGCCAAACATAGCGATTGGTTCAGTGGGTTAGGCATAAAAGCGTAACAAACAAACAAACACACACATGTATAATATTAGTATGGATTAATTGTCCCCTGCTGTTTCAACCCCATTCCTAGAATAAAATAGTATATTATGACATGTGTGCAAAGGTGGTTATTAACACTCGTGGCGGTATTAAGCACATGAGCCGCAGGCGAACGCGATAAGTGAGCCGAGAGTGTAATAATAATAATCAATGCACACGCGTGTCATACGACGTTTTTCAACACACTTGCGAGGAAAAATACAGAATTGTATTTTTTTAAGTAGATTTTTTGATAATCATCAACCATATTTTACCCATTTAAATTAAGAATGCTTGGTCTACTCACATATCACTTGCAGTGAGGTACAAACTTATCATAATCGGGATTATACCTATCATAAAACTGTGCGGTAAAGTAATGTAAAAAGCACTAGTGCATAATAAGCTGCATTAAGATACTAAAAACGGTGCAATAAATGTCACTTTACGAGCGAGTGTGTTGAAAAGTATATTATGTCCTAATCCCGGGCCTGGTGTAATCTAATTTATATTCATTATATATCTATTATTATGTATGTATGTATTATGTATAGACACACACATTTAGAGTATAAGCAATATTGTAATAGAAAAATTTAAACATCTACTTAGCATTGGTTCTAATTTTTAGGGTGAAATTCTTGATGAAACTGCAGTAAAAAAACTGGTGCTAAACTTTGAAAAGAAGGCACTGAAAAATAGAGAGATGAGGATAAAGTTTCCAGATCAACCTGAGAAGTTTATGGACAGTGAAATTGATCTACATGAGGCACTGCAGGTATGATAATCTGTTCATAAACCATTGAGCTATTATTACTACGTTTAGAGAAGACGCCACACATCACAACTATGTTCCGTTTAATTGAGGCCATCGGGCCACAATTGTTGTTGTAGAAACGTTGAACGAAACGCGTAAGCGTCGTGAAAATCACGGTGTTTGCGAGAAAAATACTCCCAAAAGTGTGCTGATAGCGCTATGTGTTTCTACTGTCTGCTTAGACAACTAATATTGTTTCAGCATTAAAGAGAACTTTAGTTGGCTCTAAAAAAATGGGACATAAACTTTGTTTATGATAGCTTCTCTATACGTAGTAATAATAGCTCAATGTCATAAACTGATAATTTTGTTTACTATAAGTACCAATGTGATGCAATAGTGCCATTGTTTTAATATCAAAAAAACATTGCTTCTAAATATTGCTAATACATTGTTAAATCATTGGAAATTCAATTGGTTTTAATTATGTAAAATTGTCTATATTAATATTAGTTTTCCACTGAAGTGTTATAAAATCCTTTTCCCTTCTAGCAAGTAAACAAAACATCTCTATTTAGGGTTAAATATGAAAAAGAAAAAAGGTTTTATTGCAAGTATTTCATATTTAACCCACAATTTTATACTGTATGAAGTTTTCTTGTGATGCTTTAATTTGTTAAAGTGTATAGTGTTATGTATTATTTCAGGAACTTAGTGCAGTGGCAACAGTTCCTGATCAGTATCCATTGCTTGTGGAATTGAAATGCATAAACTCTCTGCTAGAATTGTTATCTCATGACAATACTGATATATCTACCAAAGTTGTTAATCTCTTACAGGTTTGTATCAGATCCTAGTTTTTATTTAGTTATTTTAAAATAATGGAATATAGTTATGTATGCATTTGATAAATTCTAAGATGAAATATTCAAGTCTGATTTTCAACACTTAAATAAATAAAAATTCACTACTTTTGAGATGTTGATTGATATTGTTACAGCTACATATTTTACTAATAAAAATAAAACATTTTGTTGATACTTTAACTACATATTTTTTACACATAATTCAGGAATTCACAGATGTAGATATACTCCATGAGAGTGAGGAAGGCGCTGAGGAGTTGATCAATGCATTAGCAGAAGCAGAGGCGGCTGCATTGCTGCTACACAACCTCGCTCGTCTCGATGAACAAGTGCCAGATGAGAGAGATGCTGTCCATAATACTTTAGGTATGAACTTGTAGCTAATCAGTTTATTATTATTGTGTAACAATATCAAAACAACGACTCTATTGTCTTAGATATAAAAAATCCCGACTGTGTAAAACCAAAAATAACGGAAAAGATAAAATAAAGCTCTTTAATCAATAGAATTTGGAATATATCTTGAATTTTATAAAGTATTGCAGTCAGGGACAAACCAATTACCTAAGTTTGTATTTTTTTTTTTATTTTTTTTATCCCCTGCTGCAATACCTTATAAAATTCAAATTATATTCAACATTGTATAGATTAAAGAGCTTGTTTTTCTCTTTTCAGTTATTTTTTGTTTAACACAGTCGGGTTTTTTGTTTCTTTTAATAATTAAATTTTATTCAGACATTTTATTTTATTAATGAATTAGTTGTATGCATTAGTAAGTAAATGAGCGGTACGGTAAGGTAAGGCTAACAACCATCGCAACTCTGTGAGTTACTGTTTACAAGCTTTCATTTGATACCCATATTGTCATAATAACGAAAGGAGGTGGGTTGATAAGGGTAATTTTTCGCCCATCGCACACTCAAAAAAATAAGTTTTGTTTTCCGACCATCTTTAAATGGATTTGTATAGTCTAAGATGTATATTATTTTATTTTATGAGATTTACGTTTTAAATAAAATAATAAGTTGTAGAAATTATTGCCCAAAAAAAGAGTGTTTCGCCTTTTTTGTATATTTTAATAATTTTTTTAGTCTTTGAAGTATAATATTTTTATTTTATTGAAGAGGAAAAACATCGTCCTCGTGATTTCTCTGGACATAGAGGGTGCCTTCGATAATGCATGGTGGCCAGCTCTAAAACAACAATTAAAGAGGAAAAATTGTCCCAAAAACCTATTCAAGCTGGTGGGCTCATACCTCGATGACCGTAAGATCAAGGTCAACTACGCCAGAGCATCATATGAGAAGGAAACTACAAAAGGCTGTGTCCAAGGATCCATAGGCGGTCCCACCTTTTGGAATGTTATCCTAGACTCGTTGCTGCACAAAATGGAAAGTGAGGGAGTTTTCTGCCAAGCATTCGCTGACGACGTAGTACTAGTGTTTACAGGTCAATCGGTTAATATTCTAGAACAAACAGTGAACAGTACCCTAGAGACCGTAGTGAACTGGGGCAGCCAGAACAAGCTAAACTTCGCATCGCACAAAACCAATGCGATGTTATTGACGAGGAAGCTCAAGTACGACTCCCCAAGTCTCTTCATGGCCGGCACAAGACTCAATTTGGTCGATGAGATTAAGCTGCTAGGCCTAGTAATTGACAAGAAACTTACATTTAAATCCCACGTCTCCGCTCAATGCAAGAAAGCTGTGGATATATACAAACAGCTCGCGCGAGCTGCTAAAGTGACGTGGGGTCTAAATGGTGAGATAATAAGAACTATATACGTCTCAGTCATAGAGCCCATTATAACATATGCCTCCAGCGCATGGTCACAGGCAACAGAGCTCCAATTAATACAAAAACAGTTAAACACAGTACAAAGAGGCTTCGCTCAAAAAATCTGTAAGGCGTACCGCACGGTATCACTCACGTCAGCACTCACATTGTCAGGCCTACTCCCACTCGACCTGAGAATACAAGAGACAGCGAACCTGTACAAGGTGAAGAAGAACATCACCAATAACTACCTTCCCCCTGGAAAAGAGCTCGAGAGCAGTGTGAAACACTTAGACCAACCACATCCGTCTACATATACAACCACCAATTTCGAGCTCCTGGAGTCCACGGACCCCGAAACCCTAAAATCCCACCTAGTAACCGGCCCTGAAATATATACGGACGGCAGCAAAATAGAGGGCAAAGTAGGAGCTGCCGTAACATGGTGGGAGGGGGGAAAGGAGACCGCATACTCCATTTTCAATCTGCATCCCTCGTGTACAGTTTTCCAATCGGAAATGTATGCGCTCCACAGGGCGACACAAATGGTGAAATCCAGTAGAGAACCCATAGTGAGTATACTGAGTGACTCAAGATCCTCGCTCGACCTACTAAAGAATCCCAAAGCCACCCATCCCCTGGCAAAATCCATCAAAGAGTGCATAGAGGAGATCAGAGCAGAGGGAAGAGAGGTGCGGCTGTTTTGGTTAAGGGCACACGTGGGCACTGCCGGCAACGAAAGAGCCGATGAGCTGGCAAAGTCAGCAGCACTATCCACAGCAACCCAAGACTACGACAAAATCCCCCTGTCCTACATCAAGAGGAAAATTAGAGAGGAGTCGGTCCGCATATGGCAGGACCGCTATGAGACCTCCAATACAGGGGCGGTCACCAAAAAGCTACTCCCGGATGTTGACAAAGCGTACCGAATAGTGAGAGCAATAAAGTTGACGCCCCATCAAGTGCAAGCCTTCACAGGACACGGTGGGATAGCCGAATACCTACACAGGTTCAAACTAAAAGACAGCCCCGGATGTGAGTGTGACAACAACATCAGCGAGTCCGTGTGGCACATCATCCTAGATTGCCCACGTTTTCTGGCAGCTCGACGGGAACTAGAAGCAGAGATAGACACGCGACTAGACATGTCGGGACTACAAGATGTCCTTGAAAATAAAACCAAAAGACCACACTTTCTGGAGTATGTGGACAACATCTTCCGCATAGCAGTTAGAAGAAATAGTACTCTAGCCAACCAACACCCCCAACAACAAACATCGTCTAATATCCAGACTCCCGTTCCGATTCCAACACAAACAACAACTGTGTTACCCAATGCTCCAAACCACATGCCTATCAAGCAATTGTTGGCAGGTGGAGAGCACGGTGAACCGGGTGTGAGGATTAGAAGTATAGCCTTATTTATGGACAACAACAGCGAGAGACTCGGTATAAGCTTCTGCTTTGTGGGCCCCAAAAAACGTGTTGGCATATCACCAGGCCTAGCCCTTCTGCTCAAGGGGAGTACATCCAAAACAAGCATGAAACGTAAAACGTTCGAGGCATTACCTGCAACGGAAATATTGAACAATCCATGTCGATTGGTGCGAACACAAAACAAGTTGATCGTGCTATTCGTATGGGGAGTGAAGACTTCGTTCGAGCAGGCATGCACTGTACTCTCAAAAATCGGATCGGCAGAAGAAGACGCCGACACACCCCGCAAAATAAGTGTCGACGCAATGGTAGTCGAATACCGGAAGGGTGAAGTCGCTGATCATTATGGCTGCATCCAAGCCTCAAAAAATCATGAGGTAATCGTGTATGAGGACAGAAAGGAAGACTTGAGCTTCCTCAAAGCCCACAGACACGCAGCAGAAACAGCGACCAAAGACCCAACACGGGGCTCGACCGAGCAAAGCGGATCGGAGCGTCTTCAACGAAAAGTAGCTGACGAAAAAGCCGCAGCAGAACAGAGCGGCAGTCCAAAAGAGGGTCAAAACCAGACGAAACGCATAGGAGCCTTCAAAAAATTCATTGGGGCAGTAGTAAAGGGGGTGAAATCAAAAATGTTTAAACGACCAGCACAACCATCTGCTGCGGTGAAAGAATTTGTGAGGAAGCCCCCGCCATGCCCAAAACAACCAAAAGCAACAATGACGAGAGCCAACATGGGGCAGGTCATCCCACCTACTCAAACACTAGACCACACAAAAAACGCACATCAAACGGCACAACTAGCTGCCGCAGTGGAGGAGTTTGTGAGGAGGCCCCCTCCTGGTCCAAGACAACAAATTGCAACCAGAACGAGAGCCGACATGGGGCAGGTCATCCCACCTACTCGAATACCAGCGACGGGGACAGTAGACCACGCATTAAACGCTTTTCTCGAGTTTATAGCAATCACAAGAGCGACCAAGCAGGTCAATTTTGAGACTTGTAAAAGCATCCTAGAGGCCTTCCAAAACCAGAACCTAAGTTTGTTGAAGGTTAGACTCGAGGAAGCAGATGCTGCCATATACAACAACGAAACATCCCAAGTCCTCATGGGGAAAATGTCTGGGAGTTATATGGCGGCATATAATGCGACAAGTGGCTTCGTGACCCTAGTCGAAGGGGAGACTCTAGAGGATGGCCTACCAAAATTCTACACTCCACAAAACGACCCCATAGTAGTCACCGCCCGTTGCACAAAGATCATGCTGGACGATAAGATCCTGGAAATGGCGAAAACCATCTCAGGCACTCTTGGTCCCGGAGCAGCATGGGAAAAATGGGTGGTACCAAAAATAAAATGGGTGAATGGGGTCCCCGGATGCGGCAAAACGACATGGGTAGTAAGAAACTTCGATGAGGAGAAGGAAGTTATAATCATCTATATAATCATTAAATTAATCTTCCATTTAGTGTTCTAATACCATCGTTTTTTTGTGTTAAAACGAATAACAGTAGTGTTTATATTAATAAATGTGCATAATACCTACGTAATTATTTATTTTATTATTTCATCAATTATAGAATTTTCATTTAAAATAATTGATTTTCATAGTTGTCATGTGGTATACTATTCAATAAAATATATCTCACATCAAGTGGCTGATGGGCGAATAATGGCCTTTATCAACCCACCTCCTTTTTGTTTTCAATCGCGCCCCCCCCCCCCCCCCTCTTTTGTTATTCGTAGACGCTATATAAAAATAATATACCCTATGTCACTCCCACAGGTAAGACAAATCTAACGACACCTCATATGTTTAAATCCATCAAGCCGTTTAGGCTGCAGAGCCTGCCAAAGAAATAGACATAAATACATTCGAAAAATATAACCCTCCTTCCGGCTCAGTCGGGTAAAAAGTTATTAAACTGTAATAATCCTATGTTTTGAGATCTCTAGGTCTCATTTCCGATTGAGTTTTCGATCAAAGCTCGGTCGCCCAGTAACTATACCTTGAAGATAACGAACTCCTCAGTGACCGACAGTACGGTTTCCGCCAAAAACGGTCTACTGGGGATCTTCTTGTGTATGCCACACATCTTTGGAGCGAAGCCATTGAGAGACACGGGGAAGCAATTGCCGTTTCCCTCGATATATCTAAGGCTTTCGATAGGGTCTGGCACACCAGCCTTCTAAGCAAGCTTCCTTCATATGGAATTCCTGATGGCCTGTGCGCTTGGATTTCCGATTTCCTGAGTGAACGGTCTATACGAGTGGTCATAGACGGGTGCTCGTCGGACCTCTTGGCAATCAATGCCGGAGTTCCTCAGGGATCAGTTCTCTCTGCAACCTTATTTCTGCTGCATATCAACGATCTGCTAAAACCCGGTATCTTTGGGTACGCAGACGACAGCACTGTTGCAGAGAGATACGTTTCCAGCGCGCGAGCCACTAGTGACGAGATCCAATTGTTTCGGGAGGCCATGGTAGAGCGTTTGAACGTGACCTTGCAGGCAGTCTCTGATTGGGGCAAAGCCAATCTGGTCACATTTAACGCCACCAAGACACAGGCGTGTCTTTTCACCGCCAAACGGAGTCCTTACAACCAGGCTCCTACTTTCCAAAATATATCCTTGCCAATATGCGATCGCCTTGATCTCCTAGGCATAACATTAACAGCCAAAATAAACTTTGGCTGTTCTATTGAGTCGAAGGCAGAAACGGCTGCCAGAAAGCTGGGTATCCTCTCTAAGGTCAAGCGGTACTTCACGCCTGGGCAGTTGCTCCAACTATATAAAGCACAAGTCCGGTCGTGCATGGAGTACTGCTGCCATCTTTGGGATGGATCAGCTAAGTACCAGCTTGAGGCCCTCGACTCAATAGATCGCCGAGCCAGGAGACTAATTGGAGATGAGTCTTTAATTAAGGCGAAACTCACGAGCCTTGACCATCGAAGAAAGGTTGCTTGCTTATCGGTTTTCTACAGGATATATTTTGGAGAGTGTGCGCAGGAATTGTTCAACCTTATTCCACCATCCCCATTTTTACACCGAACCACAAGACGCCGGGAAAATTTTCACCCGTACGTTGTTGACATACCGAATATACGGACACAGCGTTTTGCATCCTCATTTTTAATGCGTACAGCAAGGGAGTGGAACTTGCTTCCGGCGTCTGTGTTCCCTGACGCTTACAATCTAGGTACTTTCAAGGCCAGAGTGAATAGGTTTCTTCTGGGTAAGCGTGTTTCATCTTAGGCTTCGTCATCGCCCCTTATGGGCGGGTCAGTGGCCAAACGCAAGCCCATCTAATTTAAAAAAAAAAAAAAAAAACTCAACAATGCAGCTAACAAGTAATTTTTCTAATTGGAATGATTGATAGTTCCATAGACTTGCGTATTCAAACATAAAAACCTGTCTTAACGTGTTGCTATACAGGTCGTTGTTTTGGTCAGCGACGAGCGACTCAGGGTCGATAATGCAAATGATACTGGTGCTAAAAAAAATATTAAAAAAATACTTTATTTTTTTTAAATAATAAAAATAATAAAATTAAAATTTTGAAAATCATGTAATAAGCTAAAGTGTAGACATAATACTCAACGGGAGTACGAGGGAGTAAAGGGGTGGGGCGATGGCGGCTTGCGCATAGCTCTAGTCTGTGCACGTGCCTAGTAAGCATACTTTGCAGTAATTTTATTTCAAATTGAAGAAGGTATTTCTCAACATATTTACAGTATTTAATGGAATTAAGTCCAATTTTGGGGAATATATATTTTGTACTACCGCTCCTGGGTCGCTTGTCGCCGACCAAAACAACACCCTGTATAGTCTTTGTGTCTTTAACTTTCTTCAATAAACGGGCTATCTAACACAAAACGTATTTTTTAGGAGACCTGTATGAACACATTGTTTATAATACTTAGCTTTATAATATTATTTTAGATTATAATTATTCTGCAGGTATAATCGAAAATATCACCGAGTTCAGACCCGAAATGTGTCCAGAGGTTGCAAAACAAGGATTTATGCAATGGATATTAAAAAGACTGAAGGTAACATATCTAAAACAATTATTTATAATACACTAGCATCTTGAGTCATCAATGTTACTTATAATTTTTAATTGCAGTTGAAAGTGCCTTTTGATGGCAATAAGCTATATGCAACAGAGATATTATCCATCCTACTTCAGAATACACCTGAGAATAGGAAGCTGCTAGGAGAACTTGATGGCATTGATGTATTGTTGCAACAACTTGCGGTACGTATTGTAATATTTTTCAGCACTTCTTTTCAAATAAAACAGTTGACAAAACTTTTTGCAGCATATCCTTTGGTATTATATTAACAGGATGTTAGATGTTTTTTGTTTATCTAATTTTTGCATAATACCTTGTCTCAAATAATATGCAGTTAATATACCACAGTTTTACAAACGGCACGACCCAAGCGGCGCGGAGGAGCAAGAGGCGATGGAGAACATGTTCGACTCGCTGTGCTGCGCCCTCATGGAGCCCTACAATCGTGATCGCTTCCTGCGCGGCGAAGGGCTGCAACTCATGAACCTTATGCTCAGGTATTATTTGCTCACATATTTTATATTTTTTCCGACATCTAAAAATGAGTTGGGTTTATTCATTAAAAATATTCTTATTTTTCGGTCGTTTGCTAGCTTCCCACGTGTCACGTTGTTTGTTTGCCACATGTCACGTCACTTAGCACGTTTTGTTGCTGCATGAAAGAAGGATAAACCTTTGATAAGCATTTGTATAATTCCTTTTCGAAGGTCACTGAAAGGTATTTTTAGATCAAAAATGTTTACCGCTTTGCATCTTTAGGTCTGATGACCTAATAATAATGCCATTTCCTAAACCGATACTAGTAATATATTATATCAATATATTTTATTACAATTTCAGGGAAAAGAAAATGTCACGCAATGGGTCATTAAAAGTGCTTGACCACGCACTTGCTGGGCCCGACGGTCGAGATAATTGCAACAAGTTTGTAGACATCTTGGGGCTAAGAACAGTTTTCCCATTGTTCATGAAGACGCCCAAAAGGAAGAGGCTGTTAACAGTTGATCAACATGAAGGTATCTGACATACTAACATTTTTAGTTACCTGTTCATACATACATAAGTTTCATATTATTTTTACAATAAAACTCCTCTTTTTTTTCAGAACACGTTGTGTCAATTATTTCTTCAATGTTGCGCAATTGCCAAGGTAGTCAGAGGCAGAGATTACTGGCAAAGTTCACAGAGAACGACCTCGAGAAAGTCGACAGGCTTTTAGAGTTACACTTCAAATATATGGATAAAGTTGACCGCACAGAAAAAGACATGGAGGTAGCAATTTTATTTGTATTAAGTGTAAAACATTATTCAGTTTTTTATTATATTTACATTATTCTTTACAGCTAGAAGCAGAAGAATTAGATGACGATGCGCAGTATATGAAAAGACTCTCTGGCGGGCTTTTTACCTTGCAGCTTATTGACCGAATTATTTTAGAGGTATCCACTGCAATATCTATTGTTATACTAAGTATGTAGGTAATTTTATAGAATTTGGTCACTGTGGATTTTCAATTTCCAGGTATGTACTGCGGGTCCATCTACAGTAAAACAACGTGTGCAACGCGTGTTATCGTTACGCGGTGGTTCGTTAAAGATCATTCGACATGTAATGAGAGGTAAGACCTGCCAAATACCAACGTACGTTATATCAGTCACTAGCATTCCGCTCCGCGGTTTTACCCTCGCCCCCTTCTTTACACACTTAGGAATAGAATTTCCAAAAATCAAGACACTCAGTAAAACCCAAAAAACATTGTTTATTGTCTGTCCAAAGTATACCTACAGAGTTTCAAGTAAGGCGGTTAACACACTGCCACGCACCACGCTTCATGTTGCGGGTCAACGCACCTACGCGCGTACTTGTGGGAGTCTAGATCTGCATCATCGTGGCTCGCTTTCCGCCACTTGATATTCTGGCGGACATGGATGCGAGGGTCTATGACCGGATTCGCATCGTCCGTCAGAGCGGTGGAGGCGACCCAGAAGAGGCGATCAAACGGCAGGAGCGAATTATCCATGGAGGAAAGAAATAAGCGGAGATGCCGCAAGGCAATTAGGTCACGCGCCATCAATTAGGTCATGACGTCACAGTGGGCGGGACCAAAAACCTTAGTTTCGAATGAATCGGCATCCCGTTCGGGTGCGATGTTATTTTGCTTTAATAATGAAGTGCGCTGTTGTTGGGTGCAAGAATTGTTCAGTATCAAAACTGAAACATATTGATGGCATAACATTTTACGTATAAGTCCCTAAAATTTTTATTTTCATTTTAAATCACGTTTTTTCGTTTTTCGCCAGATTGCAGCTAGAGACAGCTGTTGTCGAATATATGCATTCTAATCACTTCTTATCAATATCGTCTTTTTATCATTATCAGTGCACATAATTGTGACCAATTTCGCCTCAAATAGCTTGCTTAAGTTATTTTGCTTCCTATAATTTATTTCATAGACAAATTACATACCTTGATACATAAAACAAGAAGAATTTAAAATAATAAAAATGCACCATCTGTCGGTTAGTAGTAGTACTAAATGATTAAATAAAAATGTGTTCACCATACCAGCAAGACACTATTTTATCGAATTTATTATCTTCGTGTAATTTTTTTCTTAATGGTAACTTATTTTTTGTCATCATTTTAGATTCCCTGTTAATACAGATATTAGAAATGCATGGATACGTATCATAAAGAAACCGAACTGGACACCAACAAAGTATTCAAAAATATGTTCACTTAATTTCGATGAAAATGATTTCTATAAAACAAAAAAAACCGGCCAAGGGCGAGTCGGACTCGCACACGGAGGGTTCCGTGTAATATACAACTTTGCTAAGGAAAAAAAAACGCCAAAAAAATTGAATGAAAGGTAAATTGCGGTTTACGATTTATGACGTATAAAAAAGAAACTACTTACTAGATCTCATTCAAACCAATTTTCGGTGGAAGTTTGCATGGTAATGTTTACATCATATATTGTTTTTAGTTTTATCATTCTCTTATTTTAGAAGTTACAGGGGGGGGTACACACATTTTACCACTTTGGAAGAGTCTCTCGCACAAACTATTCAGTTTAGAAAAAAAATATATTAGGAACCTCAATATCATTTTTGAAGACATATCAATAGATACATCACACGTATGGGTTTGATGAAAAAAAAAATTTGTGTTTCTGTTCTAAGTATGGGGAACCCCTAAAATTTATTGTTTTTTTTTTCTATTTTGTATGAAAATCTTAATGCGGTTCACAGAATACATCTACTTACCAAGTTTCAACAGTATAGTTTCAACAGTATAGTTTCACAGTAAAGGTATAGTTCTTACAGATTCGGAAAAAAGTGACTGTGACATACGGACGGACAGACATGATGAATCTATAAGAGTTCCGTTTTTTGCCATTTTGATTTTAACATCTTTTTGATTTACTGTCTACCTACCTAATTACCCTACCTACCTACCTACCCTATAGACCCGATACTCCATACAAGGAACACATTGGTGCCTATTCTGTTGTAAATCGCACTAAACTAATTTTAGTCACATCTCATCTCTTTCTTACGAACATGATTGAAAAAGGATAGAACATATTTTAAGTTGTCAAATTAATCTTTGCCGTCGTAGTTTGCGTAACCGCGATAGATGGCGACTAAAATTATATTGAAAACAAGCATTGGACTAATTTGACAGGACTAAATTTCTTATGTTCTTTGTTAGAAAGAGACATAGGCCCTGATTCTGTTATTCACAACTAAACTAATTTTAATGTCACTATGTCTCTTTCTAACAAAGAACATAAGAAAAGGATGTAAGAAATTTAGTCCTGTCAAATTAGTCCAATGCTTGTTTTCAATATAAATTTAGTCGCCATCTATCGCGGTTACGCCTAAATACACGCAAAATAAGACGGCAAAGATTAATTTGACAACTTAAAATATGTTCTATCCTTTTTCAATATGTTCGTAAGAAAGAGATGAGATGTGACTAAAATTAGTTTAGTGCGATTTACAACAGAATTGGCACTATAGTGATATTAAAATTAGTTTAGTTGTGAACAACAGAATCAGGGCCATTACCCACCTTTAGTCTTTCGCCCGCAGTTGGGTAATAATAAATAATGTGGTCGCGCCATACTAACGCACATAGTATGTTCTGGAACAAAGTTTCATGTTACGCCATAGTGGCGGGTAGACGAACTAACATGACAAATAGCTAGTTCAGTTACACTGTAATAATTCCATTAACCGTTAGATGAATTTACAAATAATGGGCAGGTTTTCCATCATGGGGAGGAGCCATCGCCCTACCTCGTCCCCCTCTCACCCGCATTTTGGCGACGCTTCTTTCTAAAGAGATTTTGCCTTGCGGCACCTCCGCTTCTTTCTTTCCTCCATGGAATTATCGCATTCGCGACGTGGCGCGCAAGACTCCGCAAGGAGCGGTTTGCGCGCAAACGCGTCGTCGGAGCAGTCCTGCCGGTCTTCGAGGCCTGGATGCAGCGACAAGGTGGACGACTCACCTACAGAGCTTTGGTGATTATCTGTATAGGATCGGACGTGAGGCGACGGCGGCCTGCTTCCACTGCAGTGGGAGCGACCAGGATTCCGCATTGCACACGCTTGCGGTGTGCTCTGCGTGGGAACCCGAGTGGCGGATCCTGGTCCAAGAAATTGGACGGAATCTCTCCCTGCCAGCAGTCGTGTCGGCGATGCTGAGCGGGGATACAGCGTGGAGAGCAGTAGCCTCCTTTTGTGAGACCGTAATGGTCCAGAAGGAGGCTGCAGAGCGGGATCGGGAGAGGGCCGATCCCACCCGGAGGCGAAGCCGCCGGGGCACAAACGTGCCTCGTCGCGGCCCCCTGCCCTGTAGCTCGGGCTTAGAATAACAGCTACGGTGTTCCCCTGCCTGTCGTAAAAGGCGACTAAACAGGGCCTTTGGGGTCGTGGGCAATCAGAGCGGGGGCTCTGTGCGCCCAGAAGCGACCCCAAGGAGGACGATGGGTCGATGTGGTCACGACTCATCGTGAGGTTCCCCGGGACGAGCCATCAAAGCGCCGCGCTTGGAGGGGCCCCCTCTACAGCGCAGATGGCGACCACCGTGGGGTTTTAGCCGGTACAAGTCCGGCATAACCTGGCTGCTTCCCCCAGGGCGGTCGGGTATGCTGCGAGGATTTTTCCACGCAAAAAAAAAAAGATCTGCATCATCGTGCGTGTTTTTTACGCACTCACGCGCGTAGTTGCGTTTTGTGGATTCACGGCGGCTCTGACTCATTCCATTCAAAATCACGCACGGCACTACGAGACTCGGTGTGCCATACCTTGTGCCACACGCGCGTGGGTGCGGGGCGAGACGCATGTAGGCGCGTGATCTGTATGAACCCGCGTGGATGCATTTTCAGTGTGTTGGACTGTGCGTCTTTTCTATACAAACGGAGGTACAGTAGTACAACTGATATGGCGCGTCTTGAATCTTCGCACAGAATAGAAAGTATGGCCCCGAAGATTAACGAAAGAATGCTTAAAACTTACAATCAACCTTAGATTACTACTATAAGGTTCATAATACACTGCAGCTGTTAGTTCAGTCTCACTCGCAAGCCACGTCCGCGCGCTAACATGGCGGCAGCTGCCGACCAATAGCATTTCCCGCGCTTTGAAAATGTATCTTCTGCGCAGGTACATTAGTAAGCCATATCAGTTTCAACGTTAAAACACGCATTCACGCGCTAAGCTGCGTGATGTGTGGCAGTGTGTTAACCGCCTTAATCGGACCGCGCGGTAGCTTCTTCCATACAAACTTTAACATACCCTAAACCCCCTATCAGGGTTATATGTAAAATGAGTAATGAGATTTTTTATTATTTAGGTAAGTAATAATCATGCTAACTCAAGGAATAAGATTTTTCATACAAACAAAATCGTCTCTACGCCCCTTAAAGGTTGAATTTTCAAAAACCCCTTAGCATTGAATGCGTGCATTATAAAAAGAACTTGTCTGCACAATTTCATGTTGGTAGCCCCAGCGGTGTAGTCTCTACGCTGATGAATCAGAGTCAGTCAAGTAATGATATATGTATAGATTACCGTTTATTAACAACTTGTATGTTTTCTAACATAGAATATGCGGGTAACCTCGGCGATGCCGGTAGCGAAGAGTGGCGCCAACAGGAGCAACAACACATATTACAACTAGTCGATAAGTTTTAGTATCCAATAAAAAAGCAATTTATTTACGCGAAATATTTGTTTTATTTAAGAATACGAAATATTTATTTATCTCATCACAGCAACAAAACATAATACAATTACAAAAGAACTTAAATAAAGAGAAAAACAATGCGAAAGTTACCAAATGATTAAACAAAGAAATAAAATAAATGTGGAGTGTGCTGTGCATGTGTGTGAGAGATTGTTGGCTTATAATGTAGGTTCATTGCCATGGCTTCTACACTAGGCTAAGCCTGTCCTGTAGGTACCCATTTATTCGCCAAGTTTGCAAAACCTATGTCAATAAGGTGGTTTGATATGATGTGGGGTGTGTGTGTGTTGTCGGGGTGTGTGTACGAATGCAAGAGACTAATGCGGGCTATGAATGAAAGAATTGTGAATGCACGAGATTTACCTGATTACTCTCAGTAACAGTTCAATTTCATCAAACTTTACGTAGGTTAAAACCATGGTCAAGGAAAATATAAAATAACATTTTGGATAACTTCTAGCAACTTGAGAGCAAGATTGTCATACATATTTTTTTTCGTATTGTGACGTAGAAACAGAATTTTGAAAAAATTCCATATCTCCGAAAATACTATTATTTTTTAAATAAATTATAATGGCGTTTTATTTTCTTCAAAATTCAGCTCGGAGTTCCTTTCAGCGTTTTTCTACTGGCTGGAAAAAAAAAAACACCTGTATGATAGGTTTTTTTGCCATTTTTCGAGTTTTTTCCACGTTATTTCTTAAGTTCTTCAACCGTGCAGTATTTAATACAGAATTCGGAAGCGACTTTATTGTAAATGAAAGGGTGAAGGAAAGTGCCGAATCTACGAGCAAAAGAAGTTTTGATTGAGGGCATGGGGAGCTTGAACGTTCTTTGCTGAAGCATAAACTCATAGCTTGAGGACTTTATAACAGTGCGGTGTATATTTAACATAACGCGAAAAATAAAAATGCCACGGACGGTAAGTACATCCATTTCTTCGTTAAGGATTCTAGTGGGAAATCTAATCGGTTGTTTAAGAATCACTTTAAGTACAGAGCGTTGCGCTCTTTCAAGGGCTATCATATGAGCCGTGGCCGCACCTCCCCATATTACTATGGAGTATGATAGTATCGACTGGCAAATAGCAGTGTAAACAGTTTTGAGTAACTGCTTATTTTCTTTTTGTCAAATTCATAGTTTAAACAAAACAATCCGTAAACATTAAATAACTTTTATTGAATGCATATCTTATAATTGTCATAAAAAATCACCAACAGTGAACAAAAAATAACATACACAACAACTTCAAAAACAAAATGGGATGAAAACATAAATTGGGTCCCATTTTTTCAAATGTAAAACACATTTAAAAATAATCTATGGATAATTTTGTGCTTTCTGCCGGTACAAACCAATCAAATTACAATACATTGGACAAACAATATTTCAAAATAATCACTGGTCCAATAAGGAACATTAAAATTCTGGTAATAGTTTAATCTTTACTAAATAAGCACTGATACACTGTTTCTATACAATATTAAAACATTCCATTCAAAAGTTGTATTAAATAAATACAATCAAATGACGCCTTCTGTGCAAAATTCGGGTGTTTATGGGTGGATAAAACGAATTAGCATCCTGGCTTGCCAACAACACGGATATGAATTCCGAGTTTTTCGCCAAATATCAGATTTTGCCGGTCCCCGGTTTAAATTACTGTATACAGTGTTTTTTGGCTGCGACGAGCAACCCAGGAGCGACCAGGAGAATTCCATTAAATACTGTAAATGCGCTGAGAAATACCTTATTCAATTTGAAATAAAATTACCGCAACGTATAGTCACTAAGCACGTGCACAGACTAGAGCTAGGCGTAAGCCGCCATCGCCCCACCCCTTTACTACCTCGAGTATTACGTACACTTTAGCTTATTACATGATTTTCCAATTAATATTATTTTTATTATTATAAAAAATTAAGTATTTTTTATAGCACCAGTATCATTTGTATTATCGACCCTGAGTCGCTCGTCGCTGACCAAAACAACGACCTGTAAGTCTTAAATTTAATTTGCAATCCTTTAATATTATTTCTGGGAGCAACCTACATTATCTATTACCTGTGGAGTCTATCTCTATCTAGTTGTTCGTTGGGTGGACTTGTTCTAGATACCTTATAACTCTTGAACCCGGAACCAACCAAACGGCCGCACTCAGAGACATAAATTAAGTATACTGATTTATCATTTATAAACCTGTCTCTTTCTATAGCTATTCAATAAACAAAGATGAAAGATTTAATTCTAATAGACGTCTCAGTACGGCAGATACTTATTTAATAACAACTTCATTTAAATGTCTTTGATTACAATGCTCTCGCGCTGTATTCTGCCATAACGTAGACGCAGCACGGAGGCAACTCATGCTCGTGAACGATTCAACCATTATTAATTGAGATATTTCAGAAATGTTCTCATCGACTAAGAGCGGAAATTCTACAGCGTTTAATGCTACGATGGTTATCTCCCTTTCAAACACTGAATTCAAGATATTAGAATCAATATCACATCTTGTAAATGTTTCACATTTAGTTCAAAGCTTTCCAATCAATAACATTCATACGGTATTATAACTGAATAAACAAAGTCATAAAATTAAATTAATAATAGGTACGTAATATCCTGTGACACAATATTTTGAATGTTCATACAATGTGTATTTTCGATAACATATATTTGTGACTATTATTCGCTAGTACATTTCAATCTATAGCTTGGATATTACAATCACAACCAAACATATTCGGATGATTCTACCTAATCATATTTTATTTGGAAATCACTTATAAAATTATATGTACTGGTATGGCCGTCCAAATTACACACTATTTTATAAATTCTCTATGATACTGTTTTAAATGCTACTAAATTAAAATTTAACTTATTTATTGTATTAAGTAACAAATTAAATAAATGATACAAGCACTCAGAGACAATTCAGATTCACAATATAAATTCTTATTTTTTAAACAAGTCCCTCGATAGTCTCCTATGAAACCAATATCATAACTATTTAGTAATCTGTGCCAATATCCTGAAAGATATAAAATATATAACAGTTGAATTTCTGCTAAAGTTAACAGTTAAGTATTTATTTAGTCATTCTACTGGGTTTACAGCTGGTATAACGATGACCGCACGCGGGTGGCTGGCTCTACCTGTCCGATGCTGCATCCATTTTTACCTCATTCGACAAATACTTCAAGCAATCGCCCAGGTGCGGTCAATCTAAAGGTAAATCTATGCTAAATCATATAATAACTTTATTCAGGTAACTATGTTATTGAAGATTAGACCTAATTATAAGTAAGTGCTACTTTTATCTGTGTATCACAAGTTCGGTTCAATTGAATGTTGTAGACCATTCGAGAATACATTCTTCTATGTTGACATCAAATCATCAACATTGCATCCAGTGAAGTATAACATAAAATTTATTTGCAATACTAAGCCTTCATAAGCACTTATTAATAGTCTCGACTCTAATACCGGTTCGGAAGGTTGCTTTTGGTGAGAAGAGCTGGCATCAAACCCCGCATTACTTTATTCAAAACAAACTTATTAGTAATTTTATTCTAGTCTCACTGACAATTTTTGCGGCATATTTGTTCATAACGTTTTGCGATATAGATGGTTGATGCTCCGTCCGAATGGAACGTTTCTGATTGAATTTTATAACTTTTTCCCGCACCCAAAGTGCCAAAGGAATATAACTAAGCTTCCGCTGTCCGTCCGTCCGTCTGTCAATGGGATGTATCTAATGAACCGTTTCATCACAAATGTCACAGAATGTGTATTTCTATTGCCGCTATAACAACAAATAATAAAAGTGAAATAAAATTAAAGCAGCCTCCATACAAGAATCGTCTTTACGGAACCCTTCGCGTGCGACTCCGACTCGCACTTGGTCGGTTCGTGTAACTATTATCATGTATGTGTTTGTTCCTTCTTAAAGATTCTTAAATCGTCTTTGAACTATTTTTATCTCATTTAACAACGATAAGAAATTGTTTTCCTCAATCATAAACAAACCGATACTGCATGAATCATAGTTAATTTCATAGTTATTCAATGTTACGTAAATTTAAGCACTATTTAGAACATTATCCCCCTTACTCATAACACTTTATTTAACTAATGTACTGTTTAAAGGGTCACGTAAATAACGTCACTCTATTGTCATTGTCAAATAATGTATCATTATTTACGTGACCATTTAAACAGTATATTAGTTAAATAGCGCTTTATGAGTAAGGGGGTATATTCATAGCTATATAACATATTACTACCCGTGCACGATAAGTTGAGACCCGAGAGGAATGCGACTGCCTCGCCTGCTTCCCCTGCATTTCCCTTAGCATGAAGCAATAATCCGCTACGCGTACAATACGGGAGCTACGCTCGCTTTATGACGTGTAGCAACGTACGCAACTGTAACGTTATCGCGGCAAGTCTCAACTTATCGTGCACGGGTAGTACAAATGTATTCAATGCTGACTGGTTAAATAAAGACTAAAGTACCTATAACGATCTATCACCACTTAAATTGTGAATGTATTATAAAATGCAGATATTTATCACGGTTATAACAGGTGGAGATTTCGAGATGGCATATTTTCGAAACCTATGTTGGGTTAGTCATGCTGAACAACTTTTACTATGGAAGCAATAGAGAATTCTCAAAAAAAAAAAATTATTTTCCATAGTAAATGTCAACCTTGCTAGATAATAATGTATGAAAAGTAAAAAAAAAAATTGAGTTTTCAGTGTTGGTCACATAGTAAAAGTTGGTCAGCATGACTAATCCAACATAGGTTTCGAAAATATGCCATCTCGAAATCTCCACCCAGTATTATCAATTGTGTAACGACATTAATTACTATTGGTAACCAACTTAAAAGTAAACCTGTATATAAAAGGCGGCAGATTGACACAAGTAACATGGAACATTCCTAATAGACGAAAGGCACGAGAGTTGATGCGGTGGTACTTCCTCACCGCTTCGATTGAATCTCATTTATACGTATAGCAGTGTCTTGTGCTGAATCGTACGTGCGAGTAAACCATTCACATCAACAGTTATGTTGCACATTATTGTCCTTACTAATAAAACGCTTTTTTTCGACACATATTCGACCGGCTTCCTGTCTTGACAAATATTGACAATATATTAGTGAAAAAGCATTTTATGCGTAAAGCCCTTCATGTATATATCGTCAAAAAAAAAATAAACAACGTAAGTCAATCTTAACAAGTACAGTCTAATGGCTGAGACATAAAATTTGCATTTGTGTGAGTGAACACCAATAGTGTAGGAACTGGCCTTAGCCTTTAGCCTCTCTTTCTCACTCCAACTTCCTTTTCGTTTTCAATGACTACTCAGACAGAGGCAAACCTCATGTTTCACTTAGGATTTAGGCAGAATCGAGTGCACCTGTAGAGTGGAAGGCACTACAACGGTGTGAGGTTCACCTGGTGTGGCAGTTAGGGGCAATCCTTGCCCATCATTTTGGTGAATGCCTTGGGAATGTCTTCGTTAGTCTTGGATACAGTACTAGTCCCGAGCAGGGTGGGCGCCGAGATCGAGCCCGTTTGTATACCGTGCGCCGTTTTGAGTAAGTCGTAATTTATCTTTTCCGTGACCACTGAATCTTGCCTGTAAATTAATTATAATTTAATTAGTATCAAGATACAATTCTTTTTAATGCCACAATTGTTTTTTGAATCAAATCTTACTTGTACTGCGGATGTGTGGTGACAAACTTCCTCATCCAGGCAGCCATGGTAGATATTTCACCTGAAGCTCTCCGCTGGATGAGCTTGAGGTACTGTTGGACCGAGCAATGCGTGTCCGCATCTACATCCATACCCGATAGATACGACTCGATCAACGGTATCAGCCCGGGGAATATTCCATCCTGTGGAATTATCGATAATACTATTAGCAAACGTGCAGGGCAAACGTGTTAAAAAAACAATAAAATAAGTGACGCAATTGTTACCATGGGCAATAAACTGCTAATATAACGATGGATTGTCTCTATTCAAGGCCATGTACTATCTATCATTCGTGGAGACAGGTCATGTAATGAGAAAGGTGAGGGTCGGGCTGTAAAATTTATAGCAAGCTTGTAGTTAACTTTTGAATTAGAAATCATATATTTTATTCAATGGATTGACAATTTAAAACTTTTAAATAATAATAAACAATAATTGATAAAATCTTGGCTCAAATATAAAATGAACAGTTAGACACCTGTTTATATGTTCTAGGAGGGTTTTACAAGTAATTTATACCTTTCCATTGACAATTTGGTCGATGGTCATCTCGGCGTAGAGGTCGGCGGCGTCGTTGGTCTGCGGCGCGACGGCGCGCGGCGCGCCCACGTCGCGTCGCCACCAGAACTTCTCGTTCAAGCACGCGCCGCGACGCTGCGCGCGCTGCATATTCTCGTCTACCTGTCATTACATCAAAGTCGAAGCCATTTATTCAATTTAGACCCTAATAGGGCACTAATGAAAGTCAAAGCTACTGAAGTTAAATTTCGGAAGTCAGCATTCAAGTGAGAACTTTCAAGAAACTACATTGGCGCGGTTGGTTAAGTCTCTGGTTAAGATTCGATTCCCACACAGGACATGCATTTGTGTGCATGAACATGTCTGTATGTCCCGAGTCTGGGTGAAATTATGTGTTAAAAGTATGTATTTACAAACAAAAAAATAGTATATGTATTATATCAGTTATCTGGTTTCCATAGTACAAGCTCTGCTTAGTTTGGAATCAGATGACCGTGTGTGAGGAATGTTCTAGGATATTTATTTATTTACATTTAATACTTAGATTGTCTTATGGCCCATTCCATTTCGGGACCGTTATTGGTTAAAATAAAGATTATCTTAACCAATAATGAAGCAAAGCCCTCATGTCTTTGCATAGTAGACCCTACCATATGGAACTAGCTATCATAGGTAAAATTTGCTATTTATATGCCCAGTTTAGCAATAAAAACTGCTTCCATTAGTAAGAAAAACCATTCATGTTTGTTTATGGGAATCGAGCATTAGATTACCGAGGCCTATATACAACCCCAATCAAAACTTTAGTCTCAATAATAGATGTGTCAATCGAAAAAGAACATTATGTACAAAAATACGGACTAAAGTGGATATATAGTAAGAGGAACGAGTCTTGAGCACAAATTGGCACCTGCGCAGTAGTTAATTTTTCGGTCTGTTTGGCGGAATGAAGAAGGGGGGAGCGCCGAGCTGCACACGATTGGTTCGTCAGTCGATGCTCGTCGTCTATTGAGTTCTTGCGAGTATTTGGCTACTGTGATTTGGCCAAAAGTGTACATACGCGAGCTTGCCCCCACTACTGCCTATCTGTGCTCACGACTCCTGCCTCATACTGTACCTCGCAAATAAGGTGATGGAGCAAAATGCAGGTTACATCAGTCAATCGGTGTTTGTTAGGTACATTCGTAAGGCCTATTCTTGGCATTACAGTAAATAAGCCAAGGCACAGACACTCCCATTTTTTTAAATGAATAGGTACCTACACTACTATGTTTTTAGTGATAAAAGTCGTGTCTCTTGAGACATTACTTATATTTTAATTGTTCATAAAATCTATATCTAAGAACATAAACTTATCTTTTTAGCCAAAACTTATTCCCACAATAATGAAAAAGTATTATTATGCCATAAACTTTTTATCAGACTATCAATAAAGGGTCGAACCGAATCTCACCCAATGTCACGTGGTAGAGTCTTCTCAGCAAATATCACGTTATTTTTTTCGTAAGATATAGTTTAAAATTGCGAGAAAACTGGGTTAAATTATGTTACTTCATATATTTACGTTACTAAATATGACAATTGTCGAGGAAAATCTCGTCGGTATCGAAAATCGCCTCACATAAGAACAAATCTGAAAAGTCGAGTACTTACATAAAAATATATAAACTTAGTGAAATTCAATAATGATGTTCCCTTAAACTACTGATTGAAATTATGAAATATAACACAGACAGAATTTATTAACATATACCTACTATGACTTGTGTAATATTTCAACATTTGATTCTATACAGTGCAAGAAAATTGCTTTAGAATTCCACAAGTGTTCCACATTCATGTCCTTGACTATACATATAATTTTGAACTCTATTACGATAACATAAGACACACTTACCTTACTAATAGGCATGACAAAGTTAAGATGGTAGGACAGTATGACCCGTGTGAGTAGTACGACGAAGCAGACGTAAGCAGCGTTCTCGAAGTCGGTGAGTTGCGCCTCACACGGTCGGAACTCTACTCGCCAGCCGATCGGCGAATTGGGAGGCGGAGGCTTGAACCGCATCGTTTGCCAGTTTGTCGACTGTATATTCTATTCGTGAAAAGATAATTAATTAATTTCTAGACTTTATTCAAACAGGATACATACATTTCTCTCTAGCGACGCAAGAACACAACATGAAGTTATTGGACTGTGGTATTCTGTAAAGTGGAGGTACTTCCCCAGCCAAGCTGCTCTTTGAGCGAATAAAAGCTATGCTCTACCTCTCTTAAAATCACAACACAATAAGTATTCATTAGTAAAATGCTTTGAGTGGGGTTATCTCCTATGAGTATCAAATAATTTTAAATCTAATTAATCAATTTATCTTGATTCAAAGTCAAAGTCAAAGCCATTTATTCAATTTAGGCCCCAGAAGGGCACTTATGAAGGTCACATTTACTGAAGTTACCACCGGTTCGGAACTCGGCCTTCAACTGAGAAGGAACTCTTAACTATAATCTATAATGACTATTAATCTCTCTAATAGCAAAGTACATAACAACAACGCTTTTAGCCATAATTGCTTGTAGTGTAGCATGATTGGCCGTTTATAATCTATCAGCAAAGTTAAGCTACTAACGTCGTGGTCTGTACCTGGATAGGTGACTGCCTAATGGTATTCCAAATCGAGGGTTTCCGTGCTTCGGAAGGCACGTAAAATCCGTTGGTCCCGGTTAAAACTTAATTGTGATATTCGTTAAGCTAGTTGGAGGCTACTAGGCGGCTAGAAAACTCCAATAGTAGGTTGACCACTAGCCTACCTCCACCGATCCAAAGTGGGCACGCGTGGATTATCTGCCCATTCCCTTATTTATTACTTATTCCATTATTTGTGAAAGGATGCATGTGTTGACATTTATTTATTTTTAGGTTTACATACACCAACAACCACAGTACACAGATTGAAAATAGTTACAAAGTCTTAATTCTAAAGATTATGACATAATCATAATGTGCAGATGTGTGCACCCATTATAGGTGTACACAGCATTTATATTAAACAAAACTAGTGCTAGGCACCTACAAGAGAAAAAACAAATAAACTATACATAACTTAAACTGGATTAAAAATAGAAAGCAAACGATAATAGTAATAATTGTACATATAAAGCAAACGATAATAGTAATAATTGGACATTATAGGCTGATGATGATGAATTAAGCCCTAGAACAATAGCAAGTATTTCCTAACATACCTCAAAATGATCAGTATCATTTTCGTCGTCCTGTTGCACTTTCTCTGTGAAGAGCGAGACGCTGTCCCGTATGAAGAGGTGCGCGACGTGCAGCGCCAGCGGGTGGTCGATGCCGCCCTCGCGCAGCCGCTGGTATATCGCCTTGTCGTGCACTATTGGAATGTCGTTGTATCTAAACAATAATACATTGTGATTTAAAATCGATCAAGGAAAATAATAGAAAATGTATAATAAATTGTTTGTCCAATACTTAAATGTATATGTTATATTGGTATACCATCTTAAATGTCAGAGCCCCCATACAAGAATTAGTTTCAAGTTTCAGTATTTAGCTTTTCTGTAAGGATTTGATTTATTAAAAGGAGTTTTTAGACTTCAACCCCCTTCACAATAGGTACATGGTTTAAAGCAAACACAGGATTTAAAATTCTCGTCTCTTTTTGTTATTTGACGTTAAAAAGAGACTTTTATGATAATGGGTTTACAATATTTAGATGGATGTAAAAATAACCTATTCTGTTCTTAGGTAACTTTGCTTGAAATTTACAGTAGATCTTAATCTACACTTTTAGTGGCAGTAATCAGCAATAGTACTTAGGTATAACAAGCAGTTCAATACGACATCTGAACACAGACTAATAAGCCTATAAGACGCCACATCAACATTCTGCTTTGAATGTAGGCGGGGGAAGGTATGCAGTACTGATTCATAAGACCTTTGGTATCATTTGGTTCATTATTTATCAGACAAATATGTAATATCGTCAAAGATTCATAATTTCTTACACCCTTACTCATAAACGCTATTTAAAGTTAAGTCATACTTAAAACAGTTATTTAAAAAAATCTTCACTCATAAACGGTATTTATCCTTATTCACTGCTTAAAAACGTTATTTAAAGAGCTGTCAAATTAAACAACCTACGACCCTTGTTTAACGGGCTAAATAGCAAAATGGCCGCCAAATAAACAGCTGTTGCTTGATTGCTGTAAAATATTTTTCATTGATTTCCGAAAATAAGCTGGATATATGATGTTTGATTATATAGAAACACCATAAATTACTTAAACTTGTACCTCGATGACCGAGCTTTGCTCGTTTTTTTTTTGGTAAATCATATTAGTATTTCTCACAAAAGAACTTGAAAAAAATAGCGAAAAAAATTATCATCTGGACTCGAACAGGGTCTTCTGGTTTCGGGACGGCCCGATTTCCCACCTTGTAAATGGTGGCGAAATTTACCTTCGTATTCTAATGATATTGAAGCAGTTTTTCATTGCCTGAAAACACGGATAAAACGACGTTTTCTAAAAATTAAACCTAGCTAGATCGATTTATCGCCCCCGAAACCCATTGGAGCTGTTTCCGAGATTCAGATCATATACAATATAATATTATCATAAAACACATAATAAAACTTTTCAAATTGTTGCTGTTTATTTTTTTTTAAACCTCCATAGCTGTCAAATTTATGGTTTTGACGTCGGTGTCGCCATATATAATATTATTTTTGCTCTTTAAATCCTTCAATAACTAAATCATGATTAAAATGCGTTTATGAGTAAAGAAAAGTTAAACACTGAATAAAATTTTAAATAGTATTTAGCTATATACTATTTAATCCGTTATTTAAGAGATTTTTATGAGTAAGACCGTTAATATTTAATATGCTCTGTAGGTTCATAATCACTGCATACTTGATTAATCTACTTACTTGATACAGGTAAACTATATTTTTGTTAGTATTTATCGGCTTTACTCATAAACGCTATTAAACTAAATCTACTGAATAAACGGTCAAATAAATAACGTCACCTTGCTGTCATTGTCAAACAATTTGACGTTATTTAGGTGACCACTTAATCAGCTTATTAGTTAAATAACGTTTTATGAGTAAGGGGGTTAATGTTAGTTTTATGTACATTAAGTTCGTACAAAAGTTTTCTTTCTGGAACACATGTTTTGGGTTACATTTAGATCCAGTAACTTTTTCATAATATGATAAGCAATCATAATTGTAACCTATTTTTGTCTTATAGGTCTGTGTTTGTGAATAACGATCAGACGCTTCAAGTTTATAATTACTTTTCATGTTCAGGCGAGAGGTATGAATCGATGGAGTCATAGCGCGACTTGTGTATGCGGAACTTGTTGTTCTTGAGTGGTTCCAAGCCGCGTTCTTCGCGAGTGCGGCAGTCCACAGAGGCAGAGATCACGTTCCAGCGACAGTCCACGTCGGTGAGGAAGCCGCGGTACACCGGCGACGCCGCGGAGAGGGCCAACTGCACATTTTCATTATTATTATTTATTACTCATGAAATGCTGTTTGACTCAATATATGGAATGACGGCTGTTTGTACACATGTTGGCCGTTATTATGACCGGAAGGTTAGTGATAATTGGACTGTTTTACAAAAAACTTAAACCGACTTCAAAGTACACTAAGAAGTAATCTATCGTAAAAAATCAAACACAACTAACGAAGAGTTTCATACATATGTTAGGAATTATTCAAAAATATTTAAATTAGTTTGTAATAGAGCAAAAGCCATTTTCATTGCCAAAAAAGTTAGTGATTCGACTAATAAAATTAAAACGGTGTGGAAAATTATAAACACGGAGACTGGTAAAAATAAAAAGGAAGAAGACACAATTAACCTTAAAATTAATGATAAGTTTATCTCCGATAAATTTGAAGTAGCGAGTGCTTTCGAATCTTTTTTTTCAACAATACCTACTGAAGCTACTAAGTATCTTGCATCTTCACCTAAGAAAGCCGAGTGTCTCCTTAAAGACAATTTCCCAAAACATATTCCCAATTTTTTATTTAAGTTTATTGATGCTAGTGAAATATTAGGAGCTTTCAAGTCTTTGAATATAAAAAATACAGAAGACTTATGGGGCTTATCAGTTAAAGTAATCCACTCAGTTATAACTAGTATAGCACCTATTTTAGCAGCTATTTTTAATCAATGTATTGTTCAGGGTTCTTTCCCCGATTTGATGAAACACAGTAAGATCATTCCTATATTTAAATCTGGGTGCAAAAATAATCCTTCTGATTATAGACCCATCTCTATACTTCCAGCGTTAAGCAAAATCTTTGAGAAAGTTATACTAAATCAATTGTTAACTCATTTCACCAAAAATCAGATTTTACATGATCATCAGTTTGGATTTACAAAAGGCCGGTCTACGACAGACGCTGGTGCCAAACTTTTAAAGCATATTTTTGAAGCCTGGGAGAATTCACAGGATGCGGTTGGCGTATTTTGTGATCTCTCCAAGGCATTTGATTGCGTAGATCACTACACACTAGTTTTAAAACTCCAACACTATGGAGTTCGTGGAGTGGCACTCGATCTTATATCATCTTATCTATCAGGTCGCCAACAAAAAGTAGGTATTAGCGGTACTACGTCCTCAGGGTCTTTAGTGAAAACGGGCGTACCGCAAGGATCAATTTTAGGCCCTTTTTTGTTTCTGGCATATATTAATGATCTGCCCTATATGGTAAATGAATTGTCGGATATAGTTTTATTTGCTGATGACACTTCTCTAATTTTTAAAGTCAATAGGAAAGATACAGACCTTACGCAGCTCAATGACACATTATCAGCTGTATCAAAATGGTTTGCCGCCAATAATCTTATGCTTAATTCCTGTAAAACTAAATGTATAAGGTTTTCTCTCCCTAATGTTGTTAAGAGTGACACTCATATCTTTGTCGATGGTAAAAGACTTGCACTAGTGGATAAGGCAGTTTTTCTCGGCGTTACATTAGACAGTAAAATACAATGGGGTCCTCATATAGAAAGATTAGCTAGTAAACTGAGTTCCGCCGCCTTCGCAGTTAGAAAAATTAGACAAATAACAGATGTGGCTACAGCCAGGTTGGTTTACTTTGCTTATTTCCATAGTTTAATGTCCTACAGTCTTCTGCTGTGGGGCTCAGCTGCAGACTTTGAAACTATATTTATTCTGCAGAAAAGTGCAATTCGCGCAATCTATTGTTTGGGTCCTCGCGAATCACTACGAAGTCGATTCAAGGAATTTAAAATTTTAACGTTACCGTCACAGTACATTTATGAAAATATTATGTTTGTCCGTAAAAACTTAAATTTATTTGAAATTAATAGTAGCCGCCATAACTTCAATACAAGAAATAAAGATAAAATTGTGACACCTAGATTCAGGTTATCTAGAGCTAATAAGTCTTTTCTCGGAAATTGCGTTCGATTCTATAATAAAATCCCACTCGAAGTAACTAAAATGTCTTATGATAAATTCAAAGATTTCATAAAGCAGAGGTTAATTGACAAAGCCTACTATAAGGCGGCTCATTACGTGGAAGACAAGAATATATGGTTGTAGTAGCTTCTCTCTGCACTTGCATCCCCCTGGCTAAGTGACAATTGTACGAATAAGCATAAAATAATAATGTATATATTGTATAAGTATTTGGAAAAAAGCTGTAATATTAAAAGATCTTCCACAAAAAAAAAAACCTTGCTGAGTTTCTTGCCGGAGTCTTCTCAGTTTAAGTGTATTCCGAACCGGTGGTAAATTCAACTGTATGTACATAACGTTCATAAGTGCCTTACTGGGGCCTAAACTGAATAAATGACTTTTTGATTTTGATTTGATTTTGATTTAATCAAATCCGTATCTAATGACAATGGGACCAAATGGGAAGTGTACCCTTTCAAATAAAAAAATAATTTTCCAAATCGGTTAATAAATGACGGAGTTATGAGGTAACAAACATAAAAAAAAAAGACAAAATGCCTTGAAACGAAGTGCGCGTACATAATTTGAACGACTAAAATAAATATAATGAACGCCAATTTATCGATTTTACCGAAAACAAATGACAAGGAATCCATAACGACATTTTGTCTAACTGTAAATCAACTAGTGTACAGTAATACCCAACTAATATGGCTTACCGATGTACCTGCGCAGAAGATACATTTTCAAAGCGCGGGAAGCGCTATTGGTCGGCAGCTGCCGCCATGTTAGCGCGCGCCGTGCGGAGGGGCGTGACTTGCGAGTGAGACGGAACTAACAGCTGCACTGTATTATGAACCTTATATGTAATAGTGATCTAAGGATTGTAAGTTTTAAGCATTTTTTCGTTAATCTTCGGGGCCATACTTTCTTTTCTGTGCGAATGAAGATTCACGACGCGCCATATCAGTTGGGTACTACTGTACGATATATCTGTGAATGCATCTTTATGGAAACTGCTCACGCGTCGCACAAGGTGACGTTGTTAACGCTATCACTCTATAATATTCTAACTCTAAGCGCCACTACAATAACTCTCAGTAGTTAAAGGGTATTTATTTTATTTCTTGAAAATGAAGCCAATAGACCAATAAGATTCAAATTGGTACTTCATAAAAAGTGCGATGAGGCATGTTAACTTTTTCAATCCTATCCTACTTAATATTATAAAATCGAAAGCGTGTTTATTTCTTTGTTACCTTGACGCTTCAATGATACAACCAATCGTGATGAAATTTGGCTCGCAGTTAGCCTTTGGCCTGGATAGAAACAAAGACTACTTTTTATCTCGAGAATGTGGAACACCCCCGCAGCTAGTGACATTTTTAAAGTCAAAAAATAACTAGTTACACACATTTTACAATTCAGTAGTTTAGTCTATGCAGGAGATAGAAAAATATTAATCACTCCGGTATTTGTCGTAATTCCACAAATACAACAAGCACTTTCCTTAGAAGGTGATCCCATCGGTATATCCTCTTACTAAGCCTAAACAAGAAAGTTATTAAAAAATCACGCCATTGTTAAAAAAACAATAGCAATAATTCCACACACCTGACTAATCCACACGGCATGTTGTTTCTATGACAACAGGAAAAACTGTCAGCTTAAGTTTTTTAGACATGTTGTGGAATGTATAATCCATACCTCATAACATATATTATGTGTCAATGAATAGATAATTACCATGATAGGACACAGGGGTGCCAACTGGTCGTAAAGTGTGCGCGCCTCAGTGATGCAGCAAGCTTGGAAAGTGAGCTGAAGGCAGCAGCACCCCATGCCGAAGCCCATCGCGTCCATATACACGCACTCGGGATCCGCCACGCCCGGCTCCAACTGTGGCGCGTTATCCACCGGGATCTTTGTGTTTATATCCCGGAATACTAGATCAAGGGAAATTCATTATTTAACACTGGCCTCTTACCTGACACTGCAAATTAAAAATAAATCCCGGTATTATATTTTTTCGCCTTAGCTTTTTACAGTATTGTTTTCTCTTTTATATTATACTAGCTATCCCCCGCGGTTTCAACCGCGTTCCCGGTAGCCTATGTCCTCCATACCATAGGCTATCTCCATGCCAAATTTCGTGATGATCTGTTGAGTAGTTAAGGCGTGAAAGCGTAATAAACAAACTAACTTTCGCATTTATAATATTAGTTAGGATTAGAATAGTAAGGTACTTATAGTATGGATATTTTTCTTTGACCACCATTTCACCGTGGACCAACACATATAGCCTAGAAAGTAAGTGGCTTTTAAGCAGCTGGCCGAGGTGCTTGGCGACAGATTGGTAAGTTTGCTATTTCGTAGCTAGCCAAGTCAGTATTACGAACTACCCTACGACATGCTATAGTTTCCTAACGATGATTTCCTTCAACAAAAGCACAAGCAGCCGTAGAATTCGACCCTACGACCGTTGCCACCCCATTCGAGCTCATTACCATTGACAAACTTTACCAAAATCAATAAATAATTAGTAATATTCATTTACTTAAGTTTATTTTTATTCCAGAACAAATGCTTCTATTTAAACTGGGCGTAAACAGACGCAGGGTACTTTACTGTTTTTGTGGTGACTGGCGGTGACAGACAGATCCATCTTAATCATAACTGAGGGTCTACTTCGAAAAACAAATTACGAATGTCTATCCGTCGTATTGAAATAGGTACCAACCAATAGAAAAACTGTCAGGACGAGAATTTGACATAATTTGTTTTTTGGAGTAGACCCCCTGACTCAGTGTATGTTGCTTTTAATTATTGTCATTGAGGTTGAGGAAACTAAACTATTGAATAACATTTACCTTAACTCATAGGTAATTAGTTCAGTATTTAAACTGTGACAGCCCCAAGATACTATAATTCAAGGTTCAGTGTTCACTTTTCCTTATTGGTTCCATTCAAACAATTTACGTTATATTTCAATATTTTTTGATGATGCTTGATGACAATGATGAATTAGTAAATTTTATAATATTAAATTTAAAAATATTCTTTATTACCTGGCAAGTTGATCGCGACCTTTTCTCCTCTTCTCTGTCGAATATTTGCACTAAGTGTTTTAAAACGAGGATGACCCGGAAATATAGCTTCGTCAGGAAAATAGTGCGACTTTGTCACGCCTTTATTAGGAGTAGCTGGGTGCGGAGGACTTGTAAAGTTTTGGCATCCCAATCTAAAAAACCATAATTGAATATTTTGTTAGCAGGTATTTTCATGTGATAGAAAATTTTTAATCAAAAAGTGCCCTTATTTGCAGAAGTTCAGAATGCAAAATAATACCTTGGGAAATTTGTGATGCTCATAATAACTTCACCTTCTTTCAAGAAGGTGCTGGCCTCAGCCCTACGATATTGCATATTGGCTTCCACAATATTAAAATGTGCTAGAAGTCCCCCATAAGGCTTCCCTGGTGTGCCTTCTACCATGTATGCGCCATACTCTGGCCGCCACAATGACTTCACATCTGTGAACAATATCAGAGAATTATATTTACTTGTTTAAAATGTACAACATAGACTGGCATAGAGGTATACACATAGAGAAATAGTTTTTAAAGTTTTTTACTGTAATGAAATATTATACAAGTCCCAAGTAAATTAATCTAATATGTTTATGAACATGCAACACAGGTGTGTAAATTGTAACATTTGTAATTCAATACAACACACAATGTGTTCATAATTCTATGCTTCTGTATACCTTAGTAACCAATAAACTTAAAGATAAACATGACATAAAATTGTTTTTATATACAAGCTATAGAATATGACAATTTGTTAGTACATTGAGAACAATTGATACTACATCAAAGTGACTTGCAAAAAGCGTGTACAGTTGGAACAATGTCATTAAAAGGTAAATAGGTAATGTTCAGTTTATAAAAGAGGAAACATGAGACTTCCTCATTTCATTATGATTGTGCATGTTACACACTGAGCACACATTCATACTAGTCAGATAATTCATTTACATACACAGCTGTCATTCAAATTATACAATACCACCACAATTGCAGTATCTTTATAAGTGGTTTTGATAATGTAAAGAGATGTATATACCTTCTTGATACTGGATACCTATTAATTATCCTAGAACAAATAGATACCTTAGAATCCCATCAAACAAATTATTAAAATGTACAGTAAATTGCAAGCATGCGTTTAAATCAATATTAGTAATCTAGCTGTCCTGTGGTTTCACAGTTTTCACGGGATAAACAGTAGCTTATAACACTAGGGGATAATGAAGCTTCCTATTACTGAAAGAATTTTTAGAATCCGACTGGTAGTTTCAGCGATTAGCATGTTTAAACATAATAAAAAAAAAAACTTCATCTTTATTATATTGGTATAGATAACACATCAATATTCTGTTATAATTTCTTTAGTAGGAATGTAGCTCACTACATTTATCAGGTTATTTAAGAGTAGTGAATAACTAAACAATTGAAATACTTTGTTTATTACTTGTTTAGCATATGAGTGCTGATTTATCATTGAATATTTTTTAATTAACATATAAATTTAAAAAAAATCAAATATTATTTAATAGGTATCAGACTCAACCTTCATTTTTAAAGACCTCCTACAAAAGTCGGTATAAACAAAAAAATTACAAGTCATTCTTATTGAATGGTACTGGTACACAGTCATAGTTTAATCCAAACACTCAAGGTCAGTTGTGCAATAATCAATACTGGTTGTATATGTCTAATCCAATACCTAAACATGTATGATGATGATGAAATTACGAACATTTGATGTAAAAATATAAGGCCTATGACTGAACAAGTCAGATATAATATTGCTATACATCTTTTACCATATAAGTGCATTGATATTCATTAAGAAGTAACTAAATACAATCATGATAAAATGAATGTTATTTACTGTTTGGGTCTGCAAGTTCTTTTTCCTGCAATTGGGGCAGTAGCTCATCAGCTCTGAGGCTAACTGTAGCACGCTGCTTCTCATCATCAAATTTTACTATTATGTACTCCACCTGAGGAAAATATAAATGTATTTTTATATTTCATAGAATATTATGCACATTACAATTGGGTTTAAGACTTTATGACACTGGTAATAATTTAAATGAATAAATAAAAAATTAGAGCACTTTTTAAAATGATACGAAAACTGGTAGGAATGTACATTGTCGCCCATCGATTTAAGGGGGGGAGGGTGGGGAGGGGGTTGCGTCCCCTCCCCCTTTTTGAGATATGATGATTTTAATTTTTCACAAAAATTTCGAATTTTCTTGTGCTAACATAGGATTATGGGGAGAATATTCCTAAAAATGGGGGAAGTTTACTCCAAATTTTGACCCCCCCATTCTCCCCCCCCTCCATTTCACGGGGTCTGGTGGTCTAGGAGAGGAGAAAAAGGTTCATTCACCTTTTGGGTCTGAGGTCAATTGGGGGGGGGGGGGTCAATTGCTGCTTGGACTTGTGGATCCTTTTTATTTTGCATAAACTTCTATCTAGCGCTCGCCGGCTATTACGTTCGGTTTCACTATGTCGGTAAATACTATTTACACACTATTTACATGTTTTTGGTAAAAGTACTAATTAAAAGTAAAATGATAAAAATTGACATGAAAAATACCTAAGTAAATAGGTATGATTTTTTTATATAACCTTCCTGTAAAAAAAAAATGAACTCCCAAATCGTTGGGCGTCAATGTACAACTTAGCCCGAAAACTAAACAAACCTCATCACCCCACTTAAGTACGTCGCCAGTGCGGTCTCTGAGCTTACTGTACAGGTTAATGAATTGCTCGATACCGTGCTGCCGGACATGCTCCGCCAGAGCTTTCGTCTCCGGCCAGGATAGAGGACTTCCTTCAGTTAGCAAACCCATGCTGACTACTTGAGATATTCTCGGTATATAATAATTTCCACAAAAACTTTGTACTACTTCGATGCCACAGTAAAATCTTCGTATTTTAAAAATTATGTTCATGAATCACAAACAGCAGCACAATTCCGAAGTGAGAAATTTAGCAATAATAGGTAGTGATGATTTCCACGACAACTCTATGAATGGATGTTTCTATACTATTACAGCAAAATTTATAGTGTAGAATTCACGTCACATCTCGACTTGGGAGAAATAGAAATAAGAATTATACACAAAAAAATACTAGGTATGAAAACCGCTACTCCTGTCATTTTTCAAGTTACATAGCGGCAAAGGATATAATAAATATTAATGGCTTGAAAAAAGGTAAGGTAGTCGAAACGAGCACTAGAGTAAAAGAGATAACTCTATTTTTTTGTAATTCATGATTTAGAACATGGTTCAGGGAACGTGCTCAAGCTCAACTCAATCTTTCAATCCATTGAGTGACGGCTCAATAAGTGTTGCCATATGAAGGAGGCTCGAAATCTGTATTTTTGAAAATCCGTATAAAATCCGTTTTGCGTTATTTTGAGTTTTGCCAGACCCTTGTGCGTGATTCGGGGTCCTGCCGGGCTATTTTGTATCTTTGGTGGTAATCGTAACGAACACCATTAATTATTTCATCCAATGACGCGCACGCGATATGACGCGACGATGACCATTCGCGGGCCCTGATTGGATGATTAATGGTGTTCGTTACGATTACCACCAAAGTTACGCGGTAGAGCCCCTGAACTACCCGTGATCAAGCAGCCTTCAGTGGCTGCTAAAATGGTATTTTCATTAGGGACCGCGGGGCTACGGATACCATGGGCTTGCATACGAGGTATGCTCTCACTGACATACATCCGTCGTAATAAACTCGCACCATTAAGACATTGTGTCGTGATCGGACGGTGTAGGTACTAAACACGCGCGGTGCGTTCCTTGCGCGGAATTGAAACGAACGTGACGACTAGCGCGGCGCGTGGGCATGCGCAGACCATAGATAATACACTATAATGGAGATTCCATGATTTTTTAACATTTCTCCTTATGTCCTTATTTATTTTTCAATTTAATGAAAATCTCCTGGATTTTCAAAGTACAAAAAAAAATACAAATTTATTTATTTTAATTTATTTATTTGGATTTATTTATTTGCAACAAAAAACACAGGGGTATTCATTCTCCTTAAAGGTTAAATTAAGTAATAATAGTTAAATAATTTTCAATTTTCTCTTCAAAATGGTTACCTGCTTTGTTGAGTGATTAGGCAACGATGTTTACCTGTGGTACCCACCACTAGATTAATCCCTTGACTGTTAAAAAAAACAATAGAAATCTATTGTTATTTTTTAACCGCAAGTCAAGGGTCCTCGCCCGCGCGGATCGTCAAACAGTCAAAGGATTAATCTGTATCGTGGGGACCAAAAAGATTACCAAAAAAGATATAGCCTCGGTTTAAATAAACAAGCAGAATTTAGAAACTAATATTAATCTAAATGTATCAAAACAAGTACCTACATAAATAAATAAATAAATTTACATATATATTTATATAAATAATTAATTGATTTTTTTTTAATAACATACCAACCTAAGCTACCTAGTTTATAAACAAAATATTACAAGTGAATGAAATAATTACATGTGAGTATAGATATAGATTGCATATATATTATTATCATATAATACAATACGTACCTAAATGTATAAAAATTATTAAATAATAGGAGACATGTTTTTGTTGTTTTATATGTTAGTTACGACATTAGTTATTTCAGGGGCACAGCATCAAGGAGCTCTTCAATTAATTGCACCATTTTTGAATGAGGTAATTGTTAACAAAAGGACAATCGAAGAATCCAACTCGGCTGGGCAGCGTTCGGGAAGCTACGGCATACCTTCACGTCTAAAATACCTCAGAGTCTGAAGACAAATGTCTTCAATCAGTGCGTGTTACCAATGATGACATACGAGACAGAGGCGTGGTCTTTGACTGCTGGCCGCATAAATAAGCTCAGAGTCACTCAGCAACCTATGGAGCTATGCTCGGAATTTCTCTACGTGACAGGGTCCGAAATGAGGACATTCGTAGAAGAACGAAAACGACGGACATAGCTCGTAGAGTTAGTAAGCTGAAGTGGCAATGGGCAGGCCACATCGCTTGAAGAGCCAATAACCCTTGGGGAAGATAGGTTCTCAAGTGGCGACCACGTACTGGAAAGCGCCGAGCGGGACGACCTCCCACCAGGTGGACGACGACCAGATCAGAGTCGCTGAGCGCCGCTGGATGCAAGCGGCCCAGAACCGTTCGAAATGGAAATCAATGGGGGAGTCCTATGTTCAGCAGTGGACATCCATGGGCTGATATGATTAAGCACTCTGAAGTTAAAAATACAGATATTTCAAAGGCAGAAACATGACTCTGCAGGTATCTATCTATACAAATAGTAATAATAAAGCAGACGAGTTTAAACGAGCTAATCTCTGGAACTACCAGTCGGATCCGAAAAAATCTTTCACTTATGGGAAACGACATTATCAAAGAGTATTATAGGGTAACTTTGATCGCAGGAACGCGGGAGAGGCCGCACCCTAGACCATTTCGCCCATTCTCCTTTAGTCCTGACCAGTGCATTTGGTATTTTCAAATTTCGCCGTGACGTTATTTCTTTATAATTATTATTACTAGCGCCAAAAGCCATCCGATGCTTTATAAAAACTACATTCAAAATGAACAATTGACGTACGTTTAAGACGCCACTATCGAGATAAACATTGACCGTAGGATATCTGTATGGTTTATTTAACATAGTTTTTAGTACTGATCTTTGGGCTCTCTCTACTTGTATCATTGTGGTTTTGGAGGCGCCACCCCAAACAGTATTGCAATATAACAAGTGAGACCGACAAAGTACACTACACAGATTTTAACGTATGGAATTCTGCTGCATTACGTATTTTTCTCATTACATTAATAATTTTCCGAACTCGTGCCAAAAGGCTGCTGATGTGGTGTTTAAAATTTAGATTTTGATCTACTATTACTCCAAGGTATTTCAATTTGTCTACTCTATCAATTGCACCACAGTTGTACGAGGTTCGATTTTTACTGCTGTGGATTCTAAGATAATGATGAAGTTGGGGCCGAAGCGTTTGTTATATTGAAGCAGATGAACTTGGTTTTATTAGTGTTGAGTGTAAGTAAATTACTTTTTCGCCAGTTAAAGACCTTGGACATGCCTTGTTCTGCGTTTACGGTGGCTTCATGCCAGTTAGATACTGCTTTCGATCGATTAAGTAGCTTTTGAACCAGCTATGGGCGATACCTCTGATGCCCAGGTGTTCGAGTTTTTTTAGCACTGTGACCGAGACTGTGTCAAACGCTTCGGCCAGGTCCAGGTAAACACCAATACAACTCATTTTTGGTATAACCGAGAGGCTAAGTTGGTAATTAAATTTGTTACTGCTTCTTCCGTAAATTTTCCTTATCGGATACTGTTTTTCGGATAAATAATTACGGGACTCCATATATTTAACAAGGCGTTTATTGACAACCTTTTCGAGAAGTTTGGAGAAGGTGCCTAAAAGTGAAATAGGACGGTAGTTATCTGGATAATCACGAGAGCCAGCTTTATGTATGGTTTTAAGTGACGTTGCGTTTTCATTTTATTTCCATAAATTCGTGTATTTTAACATAAAATTGGTGTTTTATCCAATAAAGATCAAACCATGTTATAAAAACGGATTTGTTTGCCAAACTTAAAACTAAGGAGCAGAATAAAAAAATCCTTTTATTCTAAAGAAACCATTAAGGGTAACCTATTTAATTTCTCATTCTTTTTTTTGCTGTCTCCTGGATTTTTGGCATAAATATGCTTCTTTTTTGCAAGTTGGAGTTTGCAGAACTGGTCAGTCGAGCGAGTGTCGATTAGCGATCGGGCACCGGCCGGCCAGCCGCAGCATTGAAGGCCGGGAGGGAGTTTCACCCACTCCGATACCCGCCGCGTGGACGCCGGCCGCCACATGCTCTCATTGATATGATTACGAATAGAATGTCCATATTTGTCTGTTTTCAAGTCAAGTTAAAAACAAAAAAGTATTGAACAAGTAATGGAAATGTGTTCTATTGTGGTTTGTATGTATGTTTGTCCACACAAACGAAAAATAAAAATTAAGAAAAGTTTTAACTTTTATTGCTTTTTTCTTTGTTTTGTAGATATTAATTTCTTTCAGATCACAATTTCAATTACGGCTCTATAGTTATAATATAGATGTTTTGCATTACAACAAAACATGTATTATGTGTCTTTCTAAAACATACAGCGTTTAGGTGAAGAAACAGTCTGTGAATCTCGTCTTAGTCTAATAAAATGTATGAAAACCTTACCAGCTTGTTTATGGTATGTCTCTTCTTAACGCTTTCACTGTCAAGTGTCATAGCGTCTTCACCACCAGCAAGTTTTACACTGCAACGCTGTATGTTTTATTCAACACATAATACATGTTTTGTTGTAATGCAAAACATCTATATTATGTGTCTTTCTAAAACATACAGCGTTTAGGTGAAGACGTATTTGATATCTGCTGATGAAATGTAAACACAAACGCTATGTGATAATTCTGAAAATAGTTAATAATTTTAGAATCAGACAAACTTTAGATGACATCTTTCTTCTGAAAAATCTAATGAATTCAACAAAAGTAATTGTTTAAAAACTGAAGATTTTTCTGTAATCTTTAAAAGAAAGATAAAAAGCTGGAACATAAAACTTTAAATCAAAAAATATTTAATTCATAAAACAAAAACTTTATAGCACTTCTAATAATCTTATTATTGAGATCAACAAATTATTTAATTAAATAGGACAAAAGTTAGAAGATAATAAATCAGAATTTTTCTTATATATTCAATAAACTGGCCTGCGATAGAACTTTTTTAAAGTTTCCTCACTGCGCCTGTTTCCTCTTTCTAAGATTTCGTCCACTGGCCTATTTTCAAGCCAGCCTTTTGAAGCCACTGCTGATCGTATACTACTTGCCATTCAGCTATCATTGTACGCTAGTTTCCCATTGCTGGCTGAAGGCGTAGCAGCCAACTTTTGTGTCTCACGTCACATTTCTTGGAACCACAGTGCTTCTTTTTGACGCAAAAAGATCAACTAGTGGACCCCATTTACGGAATATGGCCTCCGTGGCCTGAGGTAAGAGGTGCCATTCGGGTAATGGGCGACCTCTTGACAATCGGTAGATAACACGCCGACAGCGTCACATTGAGCTAATCGGTCAGTTGAAGCCGATTTGTTGTTAGGTATAGAAGGGCAATTGTTGTGGTGCCTATATAGGCAACCAGTGTCTGATTGTCTGTCTGAAGTAAAATGTGAGCATCTTTTAATATTATTTGGTAGTTTAGAATTGCACCTAAATTGCACCTAAACCGCAAACATCTCTTTTATGTTTGAACGCCATGTCTTTTGTTCCCAAGTACAGCACCACCACTGACCTGACAGGTAAGACCCGTTCAGGTGTGCTCCCCAGCCCACATCCGCTGCGTCTGTGGTGAGAACATGAGTGATTTGATTCATCTTCAGAGAGGTTGTATGCTCTCCCCTGGCAAACGGTAACTAGTTACCGAAGTTTTGCGCCTTGACCCTTTGTCAGGCGACGGAGAAGAAATACCTTATTCTTCGGATATTTCGGATGATGAACTCTCGGATATAATTTGCCAAGGTTCCTTTTCTTGTGAACCAGTCGCTACCGGTTCATGAAGATTGGTCTCACTTGTAGTACTTCATAGCACTCATTTTTTTACGTAAATACACCCACTTTCACTAGAAAACACTTTAATATACACTGTATGCATGTTCAACACGATTATTATTGGTTTTATAACATAAATTCAAAATGGAAAAACGTTTGCACGTTACTCGAAGAGTTTTCACAAACGCTATGACACTTGACAGTGAAAGCGCGGCGTACTCCGCTCTTGCCGGTGTGTGATTGGTTAAGAAGAGTAAACAATCTGGTATGGTTTTCATACATTTTATTAGACTAAGACGAGATTCACAGACTGCTTCTTCACCTAAACGCTGTATGTTTTAGAAAGACACATAATTTAGCTTTAGAAAATTTCTGTAGATCTACGGATTTTTGTAGACACAGTCTGCGGAATTCTACGGATTGAGCTGCGGGATTGAGCGTCTTGAATTTGATTTGGCAGCACTGACCTACGCTGTCACCAATGTGCAGATTTCTGCCATTTGGGCAGAATTGGCACAAAAAATTTAACTCTGGCAGAATGAGCTAATGATTTAAAAAATGTGGCAAAATTTGGCAGACTTCAAGGAAACCCTTATTATTTTTGAATTATATATAGAAAACTTATAATTTTCGGTCTTATTAAGTATTTACTTAATTTCTTTGACTTATTTTCTAGGAAATTATTTTACTTACTGAGTTGGCAACTTTTGTCTCATGCTATCGAGAGTACGGAGACTTCCCGCTTATTCTATTTTTATGTAGGTACGCCATATGGGTACCTACATAAAAATATCAGTAATAAGGTTTAGTTTCTTATTAACATCGATCGAGGTTCCTATAGATTTTTGTTGTGTGTCCTGAAGTGCCCTGCACAGATTACTTTGGTGCCCTGTGAGGCACTGTCACTAGAAAACGTAGCGTTTAATGTCATAATGTGTGCAGCTGTGTCTATGCTGGCTGATTCGTACATGGTGAAGAGAAAATACTTACGAACTTTGCTTTCTTCTTGGATTCCCAGAGCTAAAAAGGATTTTGATCATTGCATTTTGGAATATTTATTAACTAGCTGTCTCGCGTGGTTTTACCCGCGTTCCCGTGATAAAAAGTAGCCTACAATACTCGCGGATAATGTAGCTCCCTATTAGTGAAAGAATTTTTCAAATCCGACTGGTAGTTCCAGAGTTTAGCCCATTTAAATAAACAAACAAACAAAAAATCTTCCGCTTTATTATATTAGTATAGATTCCCGCCCCCATGAAGGCAATAATATGATGGCATATTTTTGGCAGTTTCTCGAGTCGCGTTTGGCAGATTTTTTGCCAGTATCGGGCTGATTCGCCATTTTTGAGATGGTCACACTGGCTGTCACTTTGCTGAAGCTAGAGCTTTGCTGCAAACAGGGTTGGATTTCGTAGTATAATTATACTATTTGTACCATAATTTTGTGATATGTAGTATCGTAATGCCATTATACTACGCGAAAATACCATAATTTCGATTGACTACTGTTATTGGTTGAAATAAATTAAAAAATATTAGGTACTTAAATTACGAAATAAAGTTGTAATAGTTGTAGTAAATCGCTCTATTGACTCCCTAATACTTTCATGCGATGCTGTGAAAGAAAGTAAATGTACCTAAAGGCCTTATTACACCTTCCTATTTTTAGGATCCTAACTAGGAAATAGGAACGTGTAATCGCAGAAAGAACGGTTAGTGTCCTAAGTAGTGAGATAGGAAGGTTCCAACCGCTCTACTTCCTTAAACAGGAAAGTGTAATCGCGTCGCTCCGAATTAGGACGTTTAGGGATGTAACATTGTTCTTCAAAACATCGATGTTTTGAAATAATTATATAAGGCTTCTAAAGTCTTGGCGTATATTTTGAGGGATGAATGTATAGGTCATTAGTAATCAAAAAACAATAATAGAAAAATAATCCGTACAATATATAATTATTTCAAAACATTGATGTTTTGATATAATTATTTCAAAACATTGATGTTTTGAAATAATTATATAAGGCCCTTCTAAAGTCTTGGCGTATATTTTGAGGGATGAATGTATAGGTCATTAGTAATCAAGAAACAATAATAGAAAAATAATCCGTACATTGAAAGTACTACATTATTTATAAATTAATACTTGGTACTTACTTACATAAAGTTCAATTTTGTTTTATTTTAACATAAAGGAGCTCATTTGTATTCATTGAAATTTTAATTTGTGTGATCGGTTTGAGAGAATAAAAAACTTAAAACATCGGAAGAACATCGATGTAAGTATAGTTATATTTTTTTTAAATCGACCTTTGTTACATCCCTACGAGTCGTCCGTCCCGCTTTAAGTATAGTTGCTATACTCTTTGCCGCGTCCTAGTTAGAAAGCAAGATAGTGTAGTGTAATAAGTAGCTTCCTGCTTCCTTGTTAGAACCATCCTAGTTAGGATCCTAAATATAGGAAGGTGTAATAAGCCCTTAAGACAGTCTTGATATCGAATAGTGTAATAAACCTTTAATGTGTATTGAATTTATTCTATTTGACGACATGTTATGTCGTGTCAATGCGAAAGACGAAGTACCAATTGACAAATTAGTTGAAATAAACATCTTCTTGCCTAATTTGGTTAATTTGTACAATAACAATAAAAAATAGACGAAAAGCGAAACGTAGTATTATTTTCGACAAGTATATAGTATAATTTTATTTTCCATAGACAATAATTTTCTGGGGGTCTGAATCCAACCCTGGCTGCAAAGCAAAATAGGTAGTGCAGTGTACATTGGAGGATATTTTTAATACTACACTTTTACTTATTTGTTCTAATTCCTGAAAATGTGACTTCGCCTTGCTGTTAAATATCAATAAGCATTAAATATCCGATTGTAATATTCATCGGCTGAAATCATGGTGCCAGTCGCGATAGAAGGATGCACGCAGGGCGCCGAGGGTGGTGGAGCCCGCGGTGGCTCCATTTCACTCGCTCTTTTGATAGATTTCATCGTCCAGAGAACATACGATGAGCTCACAGTCTTGGCAGAATTGTAAGTTTTTGGCTAAAATTTAATTTATATAAATATACATACTTGAATGATATGTACCAAGGACTTCTAATCTAAATTCTATTATTTATTGTTATAGATTGCCTCGTAAAACAGATATGGAGCGTAAAATTGAAATCTACAAATTTAGTGCTCGCACTAGACAACTTTTTGTGCGGCTCTTAGCCCTTGTAAAGTGGGCAAGCAGTGCAACTAAAGTAGATCGTTCAGCACATATCATGGCCTTCTTAGATAAACAAGCTCTTCTTTTTGTTGAAACTGCTGATGTGCTGGCGAGGGTTGCCCGTGAAACATTGGTACATGCCAGGTATATTGATTTTTGTTATTATTCTCATTGTAATGTTAGTAAATATATCAAACCTTTGCTACTATAAAGCTCTGATAAAAAGTTGGCAGCTGTAAAAGTTATTCACACTGTAATGTGTTAACATTACTATGCTGTGTGATACAGATAGTGAATTTGGAGAAGATTTACTTACAGCTATTTTACTTTCACCATACTTATAAAAACACAAGTGTTAAGAGTGTAGTCCTTGAAAACTGCCAAAACGACTGTTACGGTTTGTAAGAAAAATCTTCGATATCGTACGTTTAAAAACATTTAAAAAAAAAATTTACAATCTTAAAAGGTATACCTACAATGTTATCACGTTATATTTGTGAAATAATCCTTCATTTCCAACAAAAAAACTCGATAAAATCTCTCAAAACCACAAAATATACCTTTGCTGTTTGCAACATTTATAGTATTTCGAATGAATTGACTAAAATCTTAGTGGTTAAATAAAAACACAAAAGGGTTGAACCCCAACGCTACCTTTTCAGTTTTTTACAATATCAATCCATAAAATATTAAAATATTCTTTGCTTTTGCATGAAAACCGTGCGCCATTTTCCATAGTAATTACTATGGAGCGGTTGTCATATTTTGAATTTGTATAAATTCGAATGCGCGCATAAAAATCATCCAGTGTCCTCCTCGAGTCCAAAGTGAGAGCACGTCGCTTTGATGCTCGCTGAAGGTCGCCACCGTCTTGTGTCATTGACATAAAGGTAGGTCGTGACTGCTGAGGTAAAATAAAGAAAGAAAATACATTTATTGATTTATCAAGGTACGAGATTTAATTTAATTTAGGTATTTGTACTAACTTATTCAATGTTTTTACATATACATAATAAAATTCTAAAAGGTATTTGATAGAACTCGGGATCACAAAACATGAATCTTCTCAAAATTTTGAAAACGTGTCCGCCATGTTGAACTTTTTAGACACTGCACCGATTGCTTTCAAAATCGATATTTGAGAGACCTTGGGGTCACAAAACAAGAATATTTTCTCAGAAGTTTGAAAAAGTGTCCGCCATGTTGAACTTTTTAGATACTGGTCCGATTGCTCTCAAAATCGATATTTGAGAAACCTTGGTGTCACAAAACAAGAATCTCTTCTCAAAATTTTGAAAAAGTGTCCGCCATTTTCAACTTTTTAGATACTGGTCCGACTGCTCTCAAAATCGATATTTGAGAGACCTTGGGGTCACAAAACAAGAATCTTTTCTCAGAATAGGTCCGCCATGTTGAACTTTTTAGACACTGCACCGATTGCTTTCAAAATCGATATTTGAGAGACCTTGGGGTCACAAAACAAGAATCTTTTCTCAGAATATTGAAAAAGGGTCCGCCATGTTGAACTTTTTAGACACTGCACCGATTGCTTTCAAAATCGATATTTGAGAGACCTTGGGGTCACAAAACAAGAATCTTTTTTCAGAATTTAGAAAAAGTGTCCGCCATGTTGAACTTTTTAGATACTGGTCCGATTGCTATCAAATCGATATTTGAGAAACCTTGGCGTCACAAAACAAGAAACTCTTCTCAAAATTTTGAAAACGTGTCCGCCATGTTGAACTTTTTAGATACTGGTCCGATTGCTCTAAAAATCGATATTTGAGAGACCTTGGGGTCACAAAACAAGAATCTTTTCTCAGAATTTTGAAAAAGTGTCCGCCATGTTGAACTTTTTAGATACTGGTCCGATTGCTCTCAAAATCGATATTTGAGAGACCTTGGGGTCACAAAACAAGAATCTTTTCTCAGAATTTTGAAAAAGTGTCCGCCATGTTGAACTTTTTAGATACTGGTCCGATTGCTCTCAAAATCGATATTTGAGAGTCATCGGGGTCACAAAACAAGAATCTATTCTCAAAATTTTGATAAAGTGTCCGCCATTTTGAACTTTTTAGATACTGGTTCGATTGCTCTCAAAATCGATATTTGAGAGTCCTCGGGGTCACAAAACAAGAATCTATTCTCAAAATTTTGATAAAGAGTCCGCAATTTTGAACTTTTTAGATACTGGTCCGATTGCTCTCAAAATCGATATTTGAGAGTCCTCGGGGTCACAAAACAACAATCTATTCTCTAAATTTTGATAAAGTGTCCGCCATTTTGAACTTTTTAGATACTGGTTCGATTTCTCTCAAAATCGATATTTGAGAGTCCTCGGGGTCACAAAACAAGAATCTATTCTCAAAATTTTGATAAAGTATCCGCCATGTTGAACTTTTTAGATACTGGTCCGATTGCTCTCAAAATCGATATTTGAGAGTCCTCGGGGTCACAAAACAAGAATCTATTCTCAAAATTTTGATAAAGTGTCCGCCATTTTGAACTTTTAGATACTGATCCGATTGCTCTCAAAATCAATATTTGAGAGTCCTCGGGGTCACAAAACAAGAATCTATTCTCAAAATTTTGATAAAGTGTCCGCCATTTTGAACTTTTTAGATACTGGTTCGATTGCTCTCAAAATCGATATTTGAGAGTCCTCGGGGTCACAAAACAAGAATCTATTCTCAAAATTTTGATAAAGAGTCCGCAATTTTGAACTTTTTAGATACTGGTCCGATTGCTCTCAAAATCGATATTTGAGAGTCCTCGGGGTCACAAAACAACAATCTATTCTCAAAATTTTGATAAAGTGTCCGCCATTTTGAACTTTTTAGATACTGGTTCGATTTCTCTCAAAATCGATATTTGAGAGTCCTCGGGGTCACAAAACAAGAATCTATTCTCAAAATTTTGATAAAGTATCCGCCATGTTGAACTTTTTAGATACTGGTCCGATTGCTCTCAAAATCGATATTTGAGAGTCCTCGGGGTCACAAAACAAGAATCTATTCTCAAAATTTTGATAAAGTGTCCGCCATTTTGAACTTTTAGATACTGATCCGATTGCTCTCAAAATCAATATTTGAGAGTCCTCGGGGTCACAAAACAAGAATCTATTCTCAAAATTTTGATAAAGTGTCCGCCATTTTGAACTTTTTAGATACTGGTTCGATTGCTCTCAAAATCGATATTTGAGTCCTCGGGGTCACAAAACAACAATCTATTCTCAAAATTTTGATAAAGTGTCCGCCATTTTGAACTTTTTAGATACTGGTTCGATTGCTCTCAAAATCGATATTTGAGAGTCCTCGGGGTCACAAAACAAGAATCTATTCTCAAAATTTTGTAAGTGTCCGCCATTTTGAACTTTTTAGATACTTTCAACATGGCGGACACTTTTTCAAAATTCTGAGAAAAGATTCTTGTTTTGTGACCCCGAGGACTCTTAAATATTGATATTGAGAGTAATCGGACCAGTATATAAAAAAATCAACAAGGCGGAATTTTTTTTACAATTTTGAGAATAGATTCTTGTTTTGTGAATCCGAGGACTCTCAAATATCGATTTTGAGAGCAATCGGACCAGTCTCTAAAAAGTTCAACATGGCGGACACTTTTTCAAAATTCTGAGAAAAGATTCTTGTTTTGTGACCCCGAGGACTCTCAAATATCGATTTTGAGAGCAATCGAACCAGTATCTAAAAAGTTCAAAATGGCGGACACTTTTTCTAAATTTTGAGAATAGATTCTTGTTTTGTGAATCCGAGGACTCTCAAATATCGATTTTGAGAGCAATCGGACCAGTCTCTAAAAAGTTCAACATGGCGGACACTTTTTCAAAATTCTGAGAAAAGATTCTTGTTTTGTGACCCCGAGGACTCTCAAATATCGATTTTGAGAGCAATCGAACCAGTATCTAAAAAGTTCAAAATGGCGGACACTTTTTCTAAATTTTGAGAATAGATTCTTGTTTTGTGACCCCGAGGTCTCTCAAATATCGATTTTAAAAGCAATCGGACCAGTATCTAAAAAGTTCAACATGGCGGACACTTTTTCAAAATTCTGAGAAAAGATTCTTGTTTTGTGACCCCGAGGACTCTCAAATATCGATTTTGAGAGCAATCGGACCAGTATCTAAAAAGTTCAACATGGCGGACACTATCAAAATTTTGAGAATAGATTCTTGTTTTGTGACCCCGAGGACTCTCAAATATCGATTTTGAGAGCAATCGAACCAGTATCTAAAAAGTTCAAAATGGAGGACACTTTATCAAAATTTTGAGAATAGATTCTTGTTTTGTGACCCCGGTGACTCTCAAATATCGATTTTGAGAGCAATCGGACCAGTATCTAGGACCAGTAATTTTGACTAACGAACATTAATTCATTTATACAGGGTGTTGTTTTGGTCGGCGACAAGCGACCCAGGAGCGGTAGTACAAAATATATATTCCCCAAAAATGGACTTAATTCCATTAAATACTGTAAATATGTTGAGAAATACCTTATTCAATTTGAAATAAAATTACCGCAAAGTATGGTTACTAGGCACGTGCACAGTCTAGAGCTAGGCGCAAGCCGCCATCGGCCCACCCCTTTACTCCCTCGTACTCCCGTTGAGTATTATGTTTACACTTTAGTTTATTACATGATTTTCAAAATTATATTTTTTTTATTTTTATTATATATTTTTTAGCACCAGTATCATTTGTATTATCGACCCTGAGTCGCTCGTCGCTGACCAAAACAACGACCTGTATACATATATAGTTATGTAATAAATCTAAAATGTTAAAAATAGTAATTGCTGAGTTTATTACCGGCATTTCTCAGCAAATGCAACTTTCCAAACCGGTATTGATGATTTTGATTTGATTTACTACCATGACTTTTTATTTCAATAGAAAAAACCAAAAAGTAAAAGACACGTAAAAAATATATGGAATAGTCTATTTACAAGCTTTCATTTGATACCCATATTGTTATAATAACGAAACTTTTATTTTTAATACCCCCCCCCTATTTTTTTATTCTTAGGCGCCATATAAAAATAATATACCCTATGACACTCCCCCAGTCAAGACGAATCTAACGACACCTCATATGCTTAAATCCATCAAGCCGTTTAGGCTGCAGAGCGGCACAAAGAAATAGACATACATACATACACTCGAAAAACATAACCCTCCTTCCGGGTCAGTCGGGTAATTAGGTACCAAAAATAGTATTCGCCATACTGTGCTCGTGCGGCGGGCGGGGCGGCGCGCGTGCAATGTCACCACACAGCATAGTACCTAGTTAACTACATTGTACGCGTGTGAAGCCGAGGCGGGTCGTAAGTTATAAGAATAATCTGTGGCAAAAATTTCAAGATTCTGGACCTTACGATCTAGCTGTGTGTGGATCAGTCATTACGCCATTTTCTCTTTGTATATACCTATATGGATTTAAGTAAGTAAAGGTAAAGTAGTTGTTAAGATTGATATAAAAATAACACAGTTAATCAATATTCTCAATAAAGAAAAATATCAAGAATGATCCGGTACTGCTTACCTAATTAGCACGAATCACGCGAACACTGTGGCTCCAACCTTTTCTATTGCCAATATTGCCATCTCTTTTACCACGGCTACTCGCAAACTGCGGGGCGGCGAGTGAATAGCTAATACATTGCGCTGTTTCTATAACATGCTTACTAATCTTACAGGCGCGAACTCGCACTGTATAAATAATTATTCCATTGCGCCGTAAATCATAGTTGTCTGTCTCAAAGCAATGTGTAATATAACTGTGAGACGCATCTGTGTAGGCAGAATGTGTCGATGTGTGAGCTCTATGAGAAATTACCACGCTCGAGGACTAGGCTCTTAACCCAATAGAATAACCATATGCAGTGTCCTAATGTAACATGCAATCATATTGCCACTGCCACATGCAGACACTGCGCCAGTAGCTGTGGCTAATCAGAAAACCCATTGATGTGACAATGCGGCTACAAGTTAATACACAACATCTGAGGCCTTAGCACGAAAATCTATCGCAAGCGTAACGTATTCGTATCGAGAGAGTTAACTCAAATTTGTATGGGAATGTGTCATTCGAATGTTGCCAAACGTTGAAATCGGTAGCACGAACAACTACGTTAACCTCACGTCACACTACGTAAACGTGGTTTGGTATATAATTTGAAATTGGAACTAATTCTGACGTATGGTATCGTCTACTCGCAAGCCAGCTAACGTAGACTTTGTCACCGTATTTTTTTCAGTGAGAACGTTACGTGAACTCGTCGCATCTTAGGTAGGTATTTGCAATATTTCGAATGTGTTATTTTTTTGAAGCATTAATATTTTTAGTTTGTATTTCTTTATTTATAAACTTATAACGAAATATGGTGATCATTGAGTTAAAATAACATAATTTTATTTAATTCTAGACTTAATATAGTATTTAAGTTAGTTTTAACTAAAACAAATTCAATTGGGGAGCTTCATGTATTGTGTTTTGACTACTATCCGAAATTTTAAATTTTTAGGCGAGAATCGAACCCATTGATTCTGAAACATCCTATATATACTTAATTATACTAAGTGTATAAATGTTAGGGGATGTCGATAGTTCAAGTTGAGCCACTCTTTATATGAAATCCCCTAAAACTGCTAAAACACAAATCTAGAAATGAAAATCGTCGAATTTATTTCTAACGGAGTCACAAGACTCATACTCTTCGTCTTGTTATGTTCTAAATTCAAACCTGTAAACTCGTGAACTCTTTGCTGTACGTTCAAAAATATTTCCACATTCATCACATTTCAATGGTGAAAAAGAAAACATTTACATGGGAATGATGATGTAATACCTTATATCGTTAGCTAATAATATAAGATAAGATGATTATTTCATATATTTTATTTTATTGGAAATAAATATTTTAATATTGTGTACCAATAAAATCAAAAATGTATGTTTCAAAATTTCTGGACGAATTTAACGTAGCTCGCAAGCTGGGTTTCGAGTAGACGATAGAACTTCTGTCAAAAGTGACATCTACTCGATACGATGACGCTACGAAGGCGATACGAAAGTGATTCGTGCTAAGGCTACTGATCAACTCCTTGCTCGCCACAACCGATGCAAGCTGAATGCATTGGTTTGATCAGAGCTTAAATGTTCATGGGCTCAAAACAAATGCAGATATTACCATGGAGATGACTCCAGGATATTTGGTGCAACTGCTCATGACTACTTGAGAAAAAAAAAAGATTTTTTATTGATTTTTGGTTAAAAACTACAGGCAGTCTGGGACTTTAAGGGTTGTGGTGGATAGCAGTGCTAATTAGATTTCCGATACTAAAAAACAGTAATATATATTTTTTTATGTTTCTGGTAGCAGGTCCACCCTCATGGTGCCTGACTATTGTTGAATGTTGATTATTTGGGACATGATATAATTATATTATAATGATATAATTCCTTTTACCATTATTTTAAGTCTTTAAACAGAGGTTTTGTAAATGTGTGATAATAAAAACCTACCTATTATATACAAAGTAGTATATGTATTATATAAATTATCTGTTTTCCATTGTACAAGCTCTGCTTAGTTTGGGATCAGATGACCATGTGTGAGGGATGTCCCAGGATATTATTTTTCATTTATTCATAGGATTATTATTCATTGAGAATGTTTTTTTATCTAGCCAGTAAGGGTAATTTCTGAACTAATGGTCTTAGAGAAAAACGCTGAAAGGAACCATGAGCTGAATTTTGAAGAATATAAAAAAGCCAATAAAATTATTTTTAAATAAACATGTATTTTCATAGATATGATTGCTTCTACTTCTCAATATGAACATAATTATGTATGACAATCTTGGTCATAAATTGCTAGGGTATCTAAATTAACCTCTAATTGCTTGTCAGAATGCTAGGGGCTAATTCTTTATGACTAAACATTGCGAGTTCCCTACGAGATCTGTTCCTCCATTCAAAAGGGAAGATCTTCCGCCAGTCTGCCGGGCTATTGCGTATCTTTGGTGGTAATCGTAACGAACACCATTAAGAGGCAGAAATGGGCAAAAGTCTCTACATTGCTGCCCAAATTATATGAAACCTGCTAACTCTACAGCATTGAAATTTTAATATATGATACTTAAGGATATAATAAACACATCGCCCGAGCCGAAAACACGAATTCAATTAAAAGCCTCGATAAAAAAAAATGTTAAACATACCTCTGAAAATCAAGAAATTCCCAAATATATCCAACGCCTGAAGGTATTTTGATACGATTTTTTTCATCAATATAGTACATATCATAAGCAAATAAACGCCCGATTTAGTTTTTTGAATTTGCGATTCAGTTTTTCATAATAATGATTTTAAAAAAAGTCGCTTACGTCAAACTAATCTGAGCACCATGAACATCATACCGCACTCTATTGTCCTGCAACTCGCGTATTTTGCTTCGCGCTCACTCGCATTCCGCGGCGATCCGCGTTGCTAGACGGACCTGTGTCATTTTTTTTCAGAATTTTCACATACATAAAACCCTCTCAAATTAGTAAAAAATCATATCAAATTATCTTTAGAAGGCACTGAAAAATGCATGCTAGTCAAATTAAGGCAATTGAGCCTATTATTTGCTTGTTATAAATAAAAATTAATAAAATAAAATCTGTTATGATTGATGCTTTTGATCATTGTCACCGAGGCATGTCGTGGTACTGACAGAGGCTAATTCTTATTTTCGTCTATGAAAGGCATGGATAGGGTAGCCTAGGGGGCTAAGGCGCGGGGTATTTATGTACTCCCGACTGAAGGAGGTGATGATTCATATCCCGGAAAATGTTTTTTTTTTTATTTTTTTTTATCAAATCATGCGAAATGAAAAATCAGCAATATATATTATTTTTAATGAGCAGTTACCTATTTAGTTAGTTACCTGATTAAATAATACCTCATGCAATATTGTTTATTTTGAGATCAAAGAAAAGGTATGAAAGGTAGGTTGACTGATACTGGTAACAGTAGGTGCCCCGAAGTCGGGGCGGGCATGCCTGCCTCTACTGCGGTCATCGAGTCATCTGTAGTTATCGAGTCGAGCCGGCAAACTTTTATATTCATTGTATTATTGTGGTCCACTCGCGTAGTCGTCAAATGTCAATGGCACAGTAAAATTAGAACAGTAAGGAAAATATTACACATCTTACGTTGACTAAGTTTCTAGTACTTACTGGACTGATTAGTTGGAATGTGAATCCATCGTATATTTACAATTACTAGTAGTGAGCTCGGCTATCATTGTGCCGATTGTCGTAACGGCCAATGGCCTGATGGCTGAAAGCCTCTCGGCTCTCGGCAGTGTTCCTCGATACAGCTCGCATTGTGAGGAGGTTCCTGTTTCTGCAACCCTAACCACCGGTAGCTTAGTTTTTTCAGCCAATCAGTGAGCCAGGCACAGTTTTATATCAATAAAAGTAATAAAATTGGAATAACTTTTTTTCCAAAACATTATATAATACTTCCTTAAGGTGGATGCTTAGCATGAGGCGGGAAATTTTATATTATATGGGTCAAAATAGCTTTTTGAGTTAGATGCCTGCAATAAGGATCATTCACATAACAAAATGATAACTTTTTTATTACTATAGAGGTTGCACATAACCTTTTTTAGCATAATGTTTTTTAAATTATTAATATCCATCAATAAATGCCGAAGTTATTAATGTTTTAAAAACGGCTTAATTAATACGCTCGCTCCCGCTTGTACATTAACGTTGACATCATAATTCGGCCACCACGCAACTCTGGATATTTGTCTGTTTGTAACCTTTTCACGGCTTAACCACTGAACAGATTTAAATACAATTTGGCAGGGAGATAGTTCAATTAGTGGAGAAGGACAAAGGATACTTTTGAACGTAAATGATTCTCATTGCTCAAAAATGCAATTATGTTACATTTACATACCTCGGTGATACCGCTCAATAAATTTGACAGCGATAGCTAAGAAGTATCACCTCACCTGCCAGCTTTATAAAAAGAAGTCCTTATGCACGGTGCCGAGATTCCGATATTGCGATATTCTGAGATTTATGCCCTAGGTACAATACCAGAAGTAAGGAGAGGAAATAAATGGTGGTGCTCTTCTTCAAAAAAGGCGATAAGGCCCTATTGAAGACCTACCGCCCCATATCCTTCCTAAACCACGTTTATATGTTGTTTTCGGGGGTCATTACGAATTGTCTTGCACGTAGGTTTGAAGACTTCCAGCCTCCCGAAAAAGCTGGTTTCCGTAAAGGCTTTAGTACCATAGATCACATACATATAGTTCGCCAAATTATACAGAAGACTGAGGAGTATATTCAACCGTTATGCCTTGTGTATGATGACTGTGAAAAAGCCTTCAATTCAGTTGAGACATAGGCGGTATTACAGAGTCTACAGCGGTGCTAAATCGACTATCGCTATATCGAATTGTTGAAGGTGATTGTACAGTAAAGCCACTTTGTCAATCCGAGTACAGGACGAGAGTACGAGACCAAACCAGTTGCAGAAGGGTGAAAGACAGGGTGACGTAATTTCCCCGGAACCTTTACCACTGCAATGGAGGATGTGTTCAAGATCTTGAACTGGAAGGGTTATGGCATCAACATCAACGGTGAACACATCTCTCACCTTCGACTTGCCGACGAAATAGTCATAATGACGGGATTCGCTGGAAGCTTTGAACATCATGCTCAATGATCTCAAGAGAGTTTCCTAACAGGTCAAGATGAAAATATACAAGACAAAAATTATGTCTAATATTCATATTCCACCAATATCCGTGAGTATTGGGAACACTGCTCTCGAAGTTGTAGACGAGTATGTTTACCTAGGACAAATTGTCCAACAAGGTAGGTCAAAGAGGTCAACGGAAGAATCCAACTCGGCTAGACAGCGTTCGGGAAGCTACGGCATATCTTCAAGTCCAGAATACCTCAGAGTCAGAGTCTTAAGACGAAAGGATTTCAATCAATGCGTGTTACCAGTGATGACATACGGAACATAGACGTGGTCTTTCACTGCTGGCCGCATAAATAAGCTCAGAGTCACTCAGCAACCTATGGAATGAGCTATTTCGAGCTCGGAATTTCTCTACGAAACAGGATCCGAAACGAGGACATTCGTAGGAGAACAAAAATTATGTATATAGCTCGTAGAGTTATTAAGTTGATGTGGCAATGGGCAGGCCACATCGCTTGAAGAACCGATAACCGATGGGGATGGAAGTTTCTCGAGTGGCGACCACTAACTGGAAGGGGACACCATGCAGGACGACCTCCCACCAGGTGGACCGGCGACCTGGTCAGAGTCACTGGGTGCTGCTGGAATCAAGCGGCCCAAAACCGCTCGAAGTGGAAGTTAATGGGGGAGGCCTATGTTCAGCAGTGGATATCATTAGGCTGATATGATGATGAATAAAAATGGTAGGTAAAGAGGGCATTTTATTGGGAAATTCTACAATTATTGTAAAACGTGATGGAAGAAAACCTGTTTATTTGTCAAATAACATATAATATCTCGATTGAGGGCTGTATTTTTGCCTCAATTTTCATTTTATGAGGACGCCTTGTTTTTTCTTAATTATATTAAAATTGTTGCATTGTGATATATCGCTAAGTTTAATAAGTAATTAAAGTTACATAGTTTTGTTAACGTGGTGATCACTGTAGTGAACAAGAATTTAAAAAATACATATAAAGTAATTTAAAAAACGGTCGATAAGATTCAACATAGTTTCCCTCCTTTTAATTTGTGCACATTATGAAAGTTCACAGCTGTATACGAGTAGGATACTCTCCTGTCTGTCCATTTGTCACAGCCTGTTTTCTCCGAATTTATAAAACACAAATTGTATTTAGATAAAACGCTTAGTTTCGTGACCCGAAGACAATTACCTAAGTCAGGCATTTCTCACTCCATGTACTTGCGCGCGCTAATTGCCTACCGGCCGCCGGACCGTCGTGGGTCCATTTCTCGGTTGGTTGCCGACAGCCGCGTGGCGCGTTCGTACGCATATATCTCGATCGAACTGTTGTTGTTCTTTCTATGGAAGGTTCTAAGTACCTTTCGGGTCCTTTTATAATTAAGTAAAAGATCTAGAGGCCACGTTTATTGTAATCTATGAACAAAATATGAGTCAGAATCCCGGTTGCACAATATTTGAACTATAAAAATATACCATTTAACTCCCCTTGTACGCACGGCTACAGATCAAGCTATACATTTCCAATATAAGCTGTATTAATCTACATATAGGTACTATAGATTCAGTCTGTCGGTACTATTTAAATATAATAAAGCGGAAGAGTTTTTTTTGAATGTTTAAACAGTCGGCTTAAAAAAAATGTATATAATAGCCAGATATAGGCTACTATAAATACGTACTGAGATCTTTATCGCCAGATGCATCCCTGGCAATCCACGCTAACCACGCGGCGGCGAGTAGCTACAAAGCAAAACTAAATTTACGCACGTAAGCTTAGGTGCATTTTCGTTCGCAGCTTCTAGCGACTCAAAAGAGTAGGCTATTATAGCAGTAGGTATTGTAAATTTTGTATGGAGTGATTTATCTGTTACGTAGTAACTATTTAGTAATCTGTGCCTAAGTAGCGTATGTAAAAGAATTCTGGTTTTGGGAGACAATTACCTAACCTGAGAAATATTATCGTAAGTATCAACTTTTAAAAATAAATATCTTGAGACATTTTCACACACGGCTACCTGATCCCAAACTAAGCAGAACTTGTAAATACATCTCTAAATAGTATAAAAAGAAGTCGTTTTCCGCGTCTGTTTGTCTCTCTGTTTATCAACTCTAAACCACGCAACGGGTTTTGCACTTTTAACCATCAGATAGATCCTCATTAGTACTACGTAAAGAGAAGATGCCACACATCACAACTATGTTCCGTTCAAGTGAGGCCATCCGGCCACACTTGTTGTTGTAAAATGATGAACGAAACGCGTAAGCGCCGTGAAAATAACGGTGTTTGTGAGAAAAATACTCCTAAAAGCTTTCTAATAGCGCTACGTGTTTCTACTGTCTGCTTAGACGACTAATTATTGTTTCAGTGCTAAAGAAACCTTTAGTCGACTCTAAAGAAATGGGACATAAGCTTAGCTCAATGCTTTACAGCAAATAATTATCATTAATATTTTAAATGATATCACAGATTTAAAATTAGCAAGAAACAATCGCGATACCGTGACCGGGTGGCGTGGGCGGTCGCGCAAATCGCTCCACTGACACCACATTATGACATTGTACCCGTGCGAAGCCGGGGCGGGTTGCTAGTACTTACTATACATATTTACACTCAGACTCGGGACATGCAAACATGTTCATGCACACAGATGCATATCCTTGGTGGGAATCTACTCCAACTGGCCCGTCAAAAGTTTTTTAAAGTATTTGAAAAATTATATTTGTAATGTTTGTCTGCAGTTTGTCTACTGTTTGCATTTTTACTGTGTCCAATTCAAACAGCGTCGTTCTCGCGGAAATATTTAGATGGCGGTGTATCATGTTTAATTGTTTGTTTGCAATGACGCACTTCTAAATAGAGGGAGCTAGTATTTTTTGTTTGCTTAGTTCCGGTAATTTCCGCTAATATTATGTGAAAATGTGGCGCAAGGGTGAAAACTGAAATCTGCTCGAGAGTATTCTGGGCCTTAATTATTTCATCCAATGACGCGCACGCGATATGACGCGACGATGACCATTCGCGGGCCCTGATTGGATGAAATTTATTAATGGTGTTCGTTACGATTACCACCAAATTTACGCGGTAGAGCCCCTGCATCGCACATACGAAGTTTTCTCGAGAATCTGCATATATATGTCACCGTAATATTGTCAACACCGTTAGCCGTTAGTTTATAATCTATCTAGCGAGATTATAAACTGCCGATAAATTGTAAACTGTATCATACTACTTCCAATATACAGGTCGTTGTTTTGGTCACCGACGAGCGAATCAGGGTCGATAATACAAATGATACTGGTGCTAAAAAAATACTTTTTTTTTTTTTATAATAAAAATAAAAAAAATAATTTGAAAATCATGTAATAAGCTAAATTGTAGACATAATACTCAACGGGAGTACGAGGGAGTAAAGGGGTGGCGGCTTGTGCCCAGCTCTAGTCTGTGCACGTGCCTAGTAACCATACTTTGCGGTAATTTTATTTCAAATTGAATAAGGTATTTCTCAACATATTTACAGTATTTAATGGATTAAATTAAGTCCATTTTTGGGGAATATATATTTTGTATTACCGCTCCTGGGTCGCTTGTCGCCGACCAAAACAACACCTGTATATAACGTATTAATTTCCGATAGTTTATAATCTATCCATGACAAACCGTCATATTGTGAACTGGCATCATACTTGGCTCGGGCAAAGATACGCAATAGCCCGGCAGGATATTGTGGCGCCCCGCCATCTATCTTTCCATGTGTGAACTATCTCAGTGTAACCTCAGAGTATATAAAAACTACGTACAACAGAGAGACAGCGCCCATACTTCAAAAGTTACCACCATAACTCGCGCAAGTACAGCGCCGGTGGCGAGATTGGGGTACTAATTCCTATTCTGGGTTTGTAAGTGACTACAGCAATGTTTGTTTTTCAGTAAATGACAACAGATGACACTGTTGAAAGAATTTAATTTCAAAGAACAATGGGCACATTTGTAATTTTTTTGTTTTTGTGTAAGAGAGGTAGAGCGTAGCATTTACTCGCACAAAGGCTTTTTCCCAAACTACTCCATACTTTTGTTCAAAAAAGATGAGAATTCCATACATTAAGACCTAAACTATCCAAAGAATTATTATTATGGTATTCAATTCTAAAAATACTGATTTTAAGTTGCATCTTACTCAACGGGTAATTGAGACAATTCCCAAAATACTCTAGCTATTGTTCATCAACAATTCGCAAAGTCCTCCATCGAAATTATCGAATTATTACTAAATATTAAGTTGCATTATACCACATAATATCATCTTATGTGGTATAATGCAACTTAATATTGAAGAAGTTACAGTATTTATAAGCATAATAACAAAATCATGCTTATTGAACTTTCCTTTATATTGTACTAACTTCCCCCCCGTGGTTTCACCCGCGTTCCCGAGGGATATATTATTTTCCTGGGATAAAAAGTATTCTATGTATATGTTAATCCAGAATACATTCTATCTGTATACCAAATTTCATCCAAATCCGTTCAGATGAATGAATCTAAGCTTGTTTTAAAAAGAGGAATTACAGATTTTATTCCCGGCTCCTCTCAGCAAATGCAACCTTGCCTGTGAAGGTCTTGAGATGTTGACGCATGATTGAGGGACAAACATCCAAACCCACAAAATTTCGCGTTTATAATATTTGTGAGATGAGGTTAGAGTGACTAGATTTACTCGCTTTTCCCGAACTCTGTCTCTGTTCTCTAGTCACTCAAAAATAAATGTTATTCAAATATAAAACTAGGATAACATAAGCTTGAAAGAGTTCTCTCTAATACCTCCAACAAAGTTGGTAAAAAATCCTGGTCCCATTTTTTCCCAAGTTTAAAATATACAGGGCGAATTTTTATTTCTAGCCAGTGTGGGCAACTTCTGAACTACAGGTCTTAGAGAAAAACGCTGAAAGGAACCCCGAGCTGAATTTTGAAGAAAAAGACCTGTAGTTCAAAAGTTGCCCTCACTGGCTAGAAAAACAAATTCACCTGTATATACAGGATATCCGGACGGGCGTCGAGCGCCACTCGTGACATCTACACTAATCGAATTAGTGTAGAGGATTTCGATAATTTTGCAAGCAGTGGAAAAAATAAGCGACCAAGCGACTGACACACACTCATTTATTTTCTTTCTGATATATTACAATAGTTTTTACAAAAAATAGCCAATGTACTTTCAGTCCGTAAACTTTTTATCTACCAGTGTGTTTGCAGATACTATAAAAATGCACCATCACTGGAACTATTAAATAAGTGACGGAAGCGGTACCCAATACCAAGAGTAAAAAGTAGGCTAGCGCAATTGCAATATAACTCACTTGCACCGAGACTTTATGGTAAATTAAATGATGTATACGATGTAAGTAATATTCCCAGTTATAAATTGAAACTCAAGGTAAAACTATGGCTACAACAATTAGATTACATAAATACGGAAAAACTACTTGTGATTGAAAATTAAATTAAATAAATACATAAACCTACACATACACATATTCACGTACTCACACACAAACACACACACACAAATGTTAATTAATAAGAAAATATTGTTGATAATAATATGAATTGTTAATTTACTTATTATAATTATTTTTTTGTTAAATCAAATAGAATAAGGCAAGTGTTGGGAGGGTACTGTCTTCTGACACACAGCTCGCGCTAGTTTAGAAGACAGGGCTGCATTGTGATTATTATGTAATTTGATTGAGCAATAAATACATTTATTATTATTATTATTATAAACAAAAAAATACAATAGAAAATACCATAAATTAATCTAACAAAGTAGTTTTCGACAGTTAGTGTAGATGTTAATAGAGATAATCTATAAAAATACAAATCTTTTTTGTATTTTTGTTTGTAATGAATAAACTCAAAAACTAATGGAATGATTTAAAATAATCTTTCACCAGTCGAATCATATTGTCATTTATCACTGAGTGACATAGGATATATATATTTTTTAATTGGGAACCCTGCGAAATTTCCAAAAGACCTTGCTTGAAACTGCAGAATGAAAATATAGTCATTTATATTCGCACACGAATTTCCCATCACTCTGGTGAGAATATACCATTTTGTTCGTACGCCTACTTGAGGGCGCCAGTGTATTGCTTGCACCCTTAGTTACTACTAGAGGGCGTTATATAGGCTAGAGCCGGCCCTGATTAGGGAACGATTAAAAATAGGTCAAGATACCAATTTCTAACTCTACTATAAGTTTTAAAAATCACTTTAATACCGAGCGAGCGAAGCGTCTCCGTTTCAGCTTGGACGAAAATGCTTTCGTATGTATGTGCAGGTCGCATTTCTCAACCGATTCTCCAGAAATTTTGTGAGCAGGTTCAGTGATTTACGAATGGCTTTAATCCTTTTATCCATATAAAAGACTTATTAATTAAGTTGTTCTTATTTGATATTTTGTTGAATAAATGAAACCACGATAACTTTTCCAGCACTAGATACAGACTTAACCCCATAAAAACAAATTAAATACAATTGGGACGAAACTGCCCATTGTACTTTAAAAAAAACGTAGTAGATTTCAAAATATTTAGACTATATTTATTTACCGTTGAAGTCTCTGCTTATTAGAAACAGGTTATTATTAGATTTATTTTATTATTATTTGATTGTTTTGGTTTTAGACGATGAAATGAAATAAAAATAATCGACGCTTAGGCCATCTATGTAAGGTCGAAAGATTTAAATAAAATTACATAAATTGCAAATATAAAAAATACGAGTTTTAAACATTAATTTAATTAAATTACGTAAATAATTATCATCAAATTCTATTTCCTTGCAATAATGCTCAATAAAAAGTAATATAATAGCGTTTTGACTAAGAATTAATTTTCTATCAGTCCATACGATGTTTGTAGCGACATCTTTACGTGTGAATTCTACACTAATTATAAAATGTATGTGATTGACTAGACATGGTGTAACTGATAGATGGCTGATATGTAGACAGCAAAAGAATGTGTAAATTCCTTGACTCAAAAGAAAATTATATATTGCTTTTAAAATGTACTTATTTTTATGTTGATCATTTATCGAATGGGCGCTTCTTCATTGGAGCGACACGACACGACATGTTGCCGGCGGCGACATGTCTTCGGGCGACTCTGGCAGCTACGTTCTTCATTGGAACGACACGACACGACGTGATAATGAGAGCCGCGGGAGGCGCGTCCATTCGCACGCCTACATGGAAGTTTACGTGTGTACACAACACATGCATAAAGATGCCGCCACAACACCAGTGTTAGACTTGCTGCCGACGACATGTCACCGCCGGCAACGACATGTCGTTGCCGTGCCGGCCCAGTGAGACGGCGTGCAGTACAATCTCATAGAATTATGCATCTACTGATGACAGTGTTGTTTCGTGTCATGTCGCCCCAATGAAGAAACGCTCAATCCCCTACTATCTGTAACACTGTTATTTTATTGACCATACATGTGCCCTATCATTTATTAATTGTATATTTGTTGTTCTTAGATTACCAACATTCCACATGGCAGCAGCGGTTGAAGTGTTAACCCTAGGCACATACAGCAGACTGCCCGCAGTAGTTCGCGAGCGGCTTGTTCCACCACCGGGGCTGACGCCTGCAGAGCGTCGCACAACCCTGCGTGCACTTGCCCATGTTGTGAGGCAACGGCTTACAACTGCTTCATTACCTTGTGATGTTAGGAATTTAAAGGTACAATTCTTTTTGTTTTACGTGTAATAAAAATGATGTAGTGCAATAATTATACAATTAGTTTGATTTCAAAATATTGAGTACTTTTTCTTAACCAGGTGGAGAATGGTCGAGCTACATTCACAGTTGGCCAAGAGTTCAGTGTATCCCTAACGGTGATGGGTGACGCGCCTAATCTGCCTTGGCGTTTGCTAGATATTGCAATACTTATTCAAGACAGTGAAACTGGAGGTAAATATACTTGGACTCATATTTGGTGGAGAAGTGAGCATATGTTACAGTATGAGGCAGGAGTAGTGAGCACAGATAGGCGGTAGTGGGGGCAAGCTCGCGCCTGTACACTTTTGGGCAAATCACAGTAGCCAAATGAAACTCGCAAGAATCCAATAGACGACGAGCATCGACTGACGAATCAATCGTGTGCAACTCGGCCCTTCCTCCTTCTTCATTCCGCCAAACAAACCGAAAAATTAACTACTGCGCAGGTGTCAATCTGTGCTCATGACTCGTACCCTTTACTATACGACTGATTAGGCTTCGCACGCATAGAAGCTCATTAGCCGGTTGTGATCGGCCGAATGGTCGCGCCGTGACAATTTCATCGCGCGTTCTACTTCATCACTTTGAACGATTTTTAAACGAGGGTGATTAGATCAATGCTGGCTTGAGAGTGTGATCGGCTGACCTAAAAATTGAGCTCATGCACGGCCTTTCGTACGAAAGTAAAGATACTTAATAATGATGATTAGTATGATTAACTCCTTAGCTTCAATGTGCGCAACCGCTTTGTGCATTACAATTACCATGTACCTATTCTCGTTATACGTTTACCTATGTGTAAGATAGAGACTAAGATGCCCACAGTACTAAACTTTAGATAATGTAATTCCTTTGTAGAGGGTAAAGCCCTGGTGCATACCTCACAATTAGCATGGCTTCGCGGCGTAGCACAAGCAAGGTTAGCGGCCGCTGGTCTCAGTGGCGCCCTCGCGGCCTTGCGGTACTTCTGTCGCTCTTTATCATTGGAGCTCCTATATACACAAACGTTAAGATTATGCCGGGACCGCTTGTCGAAGCATCTTCAAGTAGATAGATATATTCCTGGGCAAAAACTGCAAGTTTCGTACTGGAGGTGAGTGATATTTTTTATATAAATAGACTTACTAAATATTATTATATTTCGTTAATAGGTCAGTGCAATATTTTTAACATACAAACACTTCCCATTCCCACTTGTCAGGCCAGACAAAATTTTCAAAATTAAACCCAAGGTTAGTTTTCAAAAAAAAACGTCTCGCTAAATAAGAGCTCACGCAGTTAGTGAGCTCTTATTTTGTTTAGAGGATTTGTGACTTTATTACTAAGTGCTATGGTCTAAATCAAGGGTATATTTGATCGACGCTTACAAAATAGAAAATCTTGAGAACCCCACTGAATTGACTTTTTTAATGGAGCGACGTTTGCAACCCGCTCCTGTGTTACTAATTTTAAAAGGTATGTTCTAAACGCAAGGCGAAGGCGTGCTCCGAGTGCGATGGCGAGAGGAGAAAGTGTGACAGCTACCGCATAACAAATTAAATTTTCTGGTCTGAACAATCAAATCAAATCAAATCAAATCAAATCATTTATTTTAAAAAGTAAACATTTACACCAATATTAAGCAATGGTCCCCGCACTAGGAAAATCCTGTATCGCGGGCAACCTCTATTATTTACAAATATGATTTCCAAAACAGGGGGAAGTTATAAATTAATAACAAATTATAATTAACTACTAGAAAAGAAAAACAAAAAAAAAATCAATCAATAAATTATATAAAATGCGGAATTGTTAAATATCATAATATTAGAAATTGACAAAAATTAAGTAAACCTCTTCGAGAATTCTGGAATTTTAACAGTGTCAAGAATTCCCCAAAAATTTGGCTCCATGGAAGGGCTAGGTGTGTATGTGTGAGTGTGGGGTGTGTGGAGAGTGTATGTGTGAAGTGTACCTATGTGTGACTCTCATTTCGGAACGACCAGAATATTTTCGGTTTGGTCATAGTTAAGACTTAGTAGCCAATTTTTGCTTATGATTTTGGCTTCTCTAAATGTGCAGTACTTGAATGCGCAGCATTTCATGGCTTGAATGTATATAAAAGAAGAATTAAATAAACTGAAACGTCGCGCAAAAGTAGTCTTGCAAGGAAGGCAATTAATAACAGGACGACGCTTGGAGTCCATGGATCCCAAATACTCTGGAGAATTTAATAATACTCTGTGGTAAGAGGTAATTACTTTCTGGAGATAAAGTTGTCG
>OX596248.1:11475553-11501016 GCA_951394255.1 Polyploca ridens
CCATAGTACAAGCTCTGCTTAGTTTGGGATCAGATGACCATGTGTGAGGAATGTCCCAGAATATTTATTTATTTATATGCATGTAGTATTGCCCATTCCCTTTCTTCCTCATTTGTGAAAGGAGGCCTGTCAGCAGTGGGATTTTAGACTGATGACGATGTATAGTGCCATATTTTAATGAATAAAGAATTTCATTCATGTGTATGAAAAATATAAATGGACCTAGAATGAAACCCTGCGGAATACACGGCTCGCTATGTTTGACCACAATCTTACCAAATTCAGTGATTGTTACAGGGTCGGCAACGCGTAAGTGATAACCTCTGACGTTCGGTAACCGCTTACCATCGGCGGGCCTGTGCTTGTTTTATACCTTTGAGTGATAAATATAAACACATTAATTCTCCTTGCTTTAATTAAAGAATAGCTCGTGCCCTTGCAGCGGGGACGTATATGAACTATCAATGACGGTACCATGCGTGCCTTAGTGACTATCTTTTGGTATTTTCTGGAATAGCATAATTTATTAAGCCGTTCCAGTATATTATGGTATATAGTTTATTTTGTGGCCAAATCCGCTTGAAACTAATCACTATATCGTGAAAAGGGTGTGTAATCTTAATAGATTCCAAATCATTTAGAGATCCAAAAAGATAATCCATATTAATAATCGTCGCAGCACAGGTCTTTTTGTCCTTCTGTAAGTACTTATCCAACATTTCCCGTTCAGATTTGCCTAACGCGAGGCGACACCCAACTAGTGTTGCCGCTAGTGTACGACATGCAGGCGAACGCGACGCAGCTCGCGGACAAACAGAACGCGCAACCTCATCTAATCGCCGTAAGCTTACATCTCAAACGGTAAGTCGACTTTCTGAAGCCTTCTATAACATAGTTTTTAGATTATAGCTAACAGTACAACCCCTAATATCAAACTTTTACACGATTACACATACCGTGCACGTCATAGCGTTTTAGTTGTAAGGTTGATTATAAAAATAAAACGAGCCAAATTCGAGATTGAGTCTAAGTCGCGCACCCAGTCTCCCGAACTTCCTTGGACGTATATGTCTTGGTTTGGACCTTAACTGTTGTAAAAAACAGGACCGCAGTCCAACGCCATACAAATTAGAGTTAATATACGTCCTAGGACGGTCGGACGGAATCCTCGGTGCGCGAGTCAGACTCGCACTCGACGGGCTTTATTTTGTTGACTAATCAATTGATGATTAGAAAGTTAAATTTAATTTTTATTGCAGGTTCAACGACTTCAACCAGTCTCACGCGGAATGCACGCTGTGGCCGGCGGTGCGCGACTTGCTGACAAACTTCACGTTGCCGCAGGAGCCACCGCAGCCCGCCGCGCCGCCCCCACCCTAGCTACACTCTATCACGAACTGAGTACAAACGATATCTACCTAGTACTAGCTATAGCTATCGGCGCAGCTCTCCACTATCACGAACTGAGTACACACAAAACCTAGTGCTAGCTATAGCTATCGGCGCGGCTCTACACTATCACGAACTGAGTACACACGATAGCTAGTGCTAGCTATAGTTAACGGCACGGCTCTACACTATCGCGAACTTAGTGCACCCAATAGCTAGTGCTAGCTATAGCTACCGGCGCGGCTCTCCACTGTCACGAACTGAGTACACAGGATAGCTAGATCTATATATAGCTATCGGCTCGAACTATCAAGAACTGAGTACACGCTACTACTACTGTGTATATTATACTACAGGTCGACTACGCGGACGTTACATCGGCTGACTTTATCAAAACAATATAGTCGAATATTGTGTGGCTCAGCTGCACTCATTAGATATTTAATAGTCTACAGTTGCGTTTTGAACGTTAGTCTAATGGTTTAGTGGCGAATATCAAAATTTAAGTAACGGAGTACGCACCTTACGTAACTAGCTACTATTGAATTTAATATCATTTTCTCATTATTCTTATGATTTATAGCCCAGATGTTTTGTAACAGAGTATTGTTCGTGACATTGTTTATAAGTTATGAAATTTGTACAAAGCAATGGTAGTATCTAAGATTGAAATGTAAATTTTTATAATTTAAAACTGTATTAAACAAAGTAAAATAAAATATTGTTCATAACGAGCTATTTTTTTAATCCTTGAATTATCATTACACAGATATCTGTCTCTCTTCTGAGGTCCAAGTTCACCGAAAAGATAACAGTCCAATTAATTGAAATCGCCCGTTTAACATGAATTTTGATGTTCACCTTTGATATTCGACTGATTTAACACAGTTTAAACACCGACCGTTTCATCAAAAAAATATTGTACAGTAATACCCAACTGATATGGAGCGTCGTGAATCTTCATTCACACTAAAAAAAGAGTATGGCCCCGAAGATTAACGAAAGAATGCTTAAATCTTACAATTAACCTTAGATCACTACTATGAGGGAGGTTCATAATATACTGCAGCTGTTAGTTCCTTCTGAATCGCAAGTCACGCCCCTCCGCACGGCGCGCGTTAACACGACAGCAGCTGCCGACTAATAGCGTTTCCTCGGTCCGCCATCGGTACGCCATATCAGTTGGGTACTACTGTAAGATGTTACGTCCCGGTTAGCCTATAATCGGAGTATTACGAGGTTTGACACTTGTAGTGAGATTGATCCAATTATAGTCCCACTAACTTATCTGGCCTGGTGAGAGAGGCGCTGTTATCGCATTTGATGTAGCAAACAACAAATGGCGAATGGCAGGCAGATTGACATTTCAAAAGTCGTCATTAGTTCCACTTTTGGCCTCCGGGCTAGATGAGTTTGTGGGACTATACCCAGAGTTCAGACTCTGGGTATACCATGCTATGCATGCAGGTCAGGTCAGCACGACCTGACAAGTTTGGTCCAATTGGATATTCTAAAGAACCTGACAAGCAAAGGGTATATTATTATTTTCCCCATAGAATACAAAATAAATTGACCTTTCATCTTAACGACTAAACTGACCTAGTTTAGTTGTGAGAACCTTGTGGCGGGTATGATCACATTTATGTTTTAATTAATTCTTCTATCCTTTAAGACGTTGTAAATTATAGAACGTGGAGGAAGCTACACCGCCACCGAGCACAGCTCTTAAATATAGAAGAAGATCCTTTATAGTTTGGTGTAAAAAAGATAGCATGGTATTTTTTTCCTTTTAACTTCATTGGTTAGTGTCATAAAAACAATGTCATTTTTGTCATAATGACAATATAATTAACTTTAATTTATCATATTTTTCTAAATTATACGTATTAATGGCGAGTTCTGGTCGAGACCCCAAATCATTCGAAACAATTCTTACAGTTAATAACGCAGACAACGTTAGTTACATAATATTTAATCATAATATTTATTATACCAGGAGGGATAAACTAACAGTGGGAGTGTATATCTCTGCTCCCTCGTGCTATGCCTTTTGATCCAGGTCTTTCACTGTCCCCTTGGTACATCAGGGCGCTGGTCTGTGCTACCCTAATACTCTGCCACCATTTTGTCAAGCCGCTCTCCACCAGCAATCATTACATTTCGCCAGGAGTCCTACCCATCACCACTGGACCTAATATGCAGTCATAGGGATTTGGAAATATCCTTCACACTACACAAATTTATATTCTAAACCTTTGTTCGTCGATGAATCCCCTTGTTCCAAATCTGGTTAACTAACTAACATAGGCACTCGCTCCATTATCCCAAAACTGTTTGGCAGGGCCACCTAAAAACCCTTGATAACGTTTGAGCCAGGGTCTGACAAAATCTAATATTTGGTGACAATAGCGACTGGTGGCCAGGAACTGCCATACTCTTTATTAATATGCAATATTTATGAGTCAGCAGAGTGAATGGTCGGTGATATGGTCGACATCGGACATCCCCGCCATGGGCACGGCGACGGGCGGGTCACGGCGGCGACTGGCCGGCCGGCGCCGACTACGAATAAGCTCGCTCATTCTCGGTGCCATGCTCTCTATGCACTGCCGGGTTACTGCTTCTTCGCTTACTGAGGGATTCTGTTAGTAAATTATACTTAGCTTACTCACAACATTATTTTGAGGTTGAGGTAGCAGCAAACTGCTGAGTTGCGAAGTTCCTTATTGCACGTTACAATCCAGACACATGCCGAATCAGAGCTAAGCCGAAAAAAGTCGACCGTCACGACACTTTCTCTATAGTAAAGGTAAGCCAACGAGAGGACATAAAGAATGTAAACAAACTTTAAAGGGCTACGAACATTTTTGTATGGGAGCTGGCATAGCCACCCGCCGCCATTTTGATTTTTTTTCAATGTCGCGGCGCTCGGTGTATGTGGTATATTTGGGTAGAGGACACTTATACAAACAAAAAATGTTAAGCAATATGGTGACCTAAAGTGTCACGTTTCCGAGATATTTAGAGGTAAAGATCGCCATATGAGAATTACGACAATCATTAAAAATAAACTTATTACGTGTTTATATGCATTAGATTGTATTAAAATAATAGTTCCCAGGTTGATTTAACTTTTTATTAGAATATAGCAAAACAAAGAGCACGAAAAAACAATATTCATTAATTGGTTACCTACTAAACCGCATCGCAATATTCGCAATGAAACACAATGTTGTCAAGTAGCTCGGATCGTAGTGTTTAACTTGTTTTCCATGTCACCGTTATTAACCAAAAATTACAATACTTGTCTTAAAATATCATGTTACCGAGATATTGGAATATCGATGTATATATAATATGAGACGAATGGCAATAGTTTATAGTTGATTAAGTACAATTTATATTCTTGTTTTTAAGCAATAGTGGTCAAACAATATTGCATAATGGTTTTAAAAATATATTAAAACACATAATAGAAACAAGCCTGACCTTAAACCTTTAAATAAAAGGTTTTTTAAAACTACTTAGGAAGCAAACAAACATACGGCCCGCCTGATAGTACTAAACTATTTTGGTTCCAATGTGTGACTCCCCGTCAATAAGACTTGCGATGGTAGAAGGTAGCCGTGGGCATCAGTTCTACAGAACACTTTCCGTTGTACAAGCGGTAGAACACACATAAGGAGGCAAAGTCTCTCCTCAGATTGAGGGGCCCTAAGCCGCTTCTGAGCTCGGGATCGTGGACAATTCTAATGGCATATAAGGCCTGACTTGCGACTTGTAAAGTTGCAGCCTTTGCCCCGATATGAAGTACTGCTTCGCTCTGTTGAGCACTTCGATTTTTTTGGATGCTAGCTTAACCTTGTCTTCTAGACGGCCTATTGACGTCGTTAGAAATGTCGATGCCTAGGATCCCGATGCTTTCACTGATGTCCGTGTTCTGGAATTGTGAAGCCACAACAAATGGGGTTTTCTTAGCGGTGAACGCGCAGACTTGGGTCTTAGTGGGGTTGAAATGGACTAGGTTTAGTCGACCGTGTCCAAGTGGGTGGGTCGAAGGTCAGGGTGGGGCGATACATGAAGTACCTGGGCCTCACCTTAGACAGTCGCTGGGGCTTTGAAGAGCATTTTGATCGCCTCGTCCCCCGGATCGAAAGGGTAGCGAGTGCCATGCATAGACTGCTACCCAATCTCGGGGGACCGAGAGAGGAATTACGCCGCCTCTATGTGGGGGTCATACGATCCGTAGCCCTGTACGGGGCGCCTGTATGGGTGAAAAGGCTAGCCATCCGATGCTGTAGAACGAAAATCTACAGCGTCCAGCGAAGGATGGCGCTACGGATCGTACGAGGATACCGCACAGTATCCTTTGAGGCGGCGACAATTCTGGCTCGCTTTCCGCCACTTGATATTCTGACGGACATGGATGCGAGGGTCTATGACCGGATTCGCATCGTCCGTCAGAGCGGTGGGGGCCAGAAAAGGCGATCAAACAGCAGGAACGAATTATCGCGTTCGCGACGTGGCGCGCGAGGCTCCGAGAGGAGCGGTATGCACGCAAACGCGTCGTTGGAGCAGTCCTGCCGGTCTTCGAGGCCTGGATGCAGCGACAAGGTGGACGACTCACCTACAGGCTCACACAGGTACTCACCGGGCACGGGTGCTTCGGTGATTATCTATGTAAGATCGGACGTGAGGCGACGGCGGCCTGCTTCCACTGCGGTGGAAGCGGCCAGGATTCCGCATCGCACACGCTCGCAGTGTGCCCTGCGTGGGAAGCCGAGCGGTGGATCCTGGTCGGCCTGATCGGGCGGAATCTCTCCCTATCAGCAGTCGTGTCGGCGATGCTGAGCGGGGATACAGCGTGGAGGGCCGTAGCACTGTGGCCGTAGCCTCCTTCTGTGAGACCGTAATGGTCCAGAAGGAGGCTGTTGAGCGAGATCGGGAGAGGGCCGATCCCGCTCGGAGACGACGCCGCCGAGGCGCAGACGTGCCTCGTGGCGGCCCTCCTGCTGTAGCTGGCGCTTAGAATAACAGCTACGGTGTTCTCCTGCCTGTTGTAAAAGGCGACTAAACGGGGCCTTGGGGTCGTGGACAATCAGGGCGGGGGCCCTGTGAATCCAGAAGCGACCCCAAGGAGGACGATGAGTCGATGTGGTCACGACTAAAAAAAAAAAAAAAAGTTTAGTCGACCGTAATCGGAGACACTAGTTAGTGTGCTCTCGATTTCAGACACAAGCAGTTCGCGACTTTCCACCACCACGAAACGAGGAATATTTGCAATTAGCGTCCTATGTACAATTAATGCCGTCAATAGACAGCATTTCATTGATATGCAGCAGGAACAGTGTTGGGGCCAGTACAGACCCTTGCGGGACGCCAGCATTTATATCTCTCAGCTCCTATACATCTGCTGGACAAAAAATTGGCGACCCATTTGCATAGTCCCTCGGGAAGCCCATATGCTGGTAACTTCGTTAGAAGACACCGTTGCCATTGTGTGCACGTGAGCAGTCTTCCACGAAGACGGGACTTTCATTTAGGTGGAAGTTCTATTAGGTCGGGCCGGCCGCGGGACCGGGTTTTTTTTTTATTTATTTACGTCGCTATTGCAATTTTGGCGCCCAGGGAACATTACTTAGCGATCTTTAGTTCCAATTAACTTGATAACATAGATTTTAGGACAAGTATTGTCATTTTTGTTTGTATAATAATGACAAGATGGAAAACAAGTCACGATCCGAGCTACTTTGACAACATTGTGGTTCATAGCGAATATTACGATGCTGTTTAGTAGGTAAGTAATTAAAAATATTGTTTTTCGTGCTCCTAGTGTAACTCTATTTAAAAAAAAATATAAATAAAATATAAATCAAACATCTAATATTTGAATACAATCGAATGCATATAAGCACGTAATAAGTTAATTTTTAATGATTGTCATAATTCTCATATGGTGATCTTTACCTCCAAATATCTCGGATACGTGACACTTTAGGCCACCATATTGATTAACATTTTTTGTTTGTATAAGTGTCCTCTATCCATATATACCAGTTACATCATGCGCCGCGACATTGAAAAAAAACTAAAATGGCGGCGGCTAGCTATGCCACAAAGGTTCTATCCCCTTTTTATTTAAAGAAATTATGTTGACGGCTGCTTTACCGACCGCTTTCCTGTACCACGAATCACACAACGACAGCTGTCGTCGACCAATTTACATCATTATTGCATGCGAGAGATAATGATCGCTCGCTATCGTAATGTGACTTAGTAGAGGTCGGTTGATTACATATTTTATCTCCTCTCGATGGCTTACCTTTAGTTATATGTGTTAACTGCGTTGTCTTTTTAGCTAGGTGCTCATTATCCTACCAACACTCTTATAACCTTAATAATAGGAATCAATTGTAATTTAGTTTAGCCGTTAGTCTCACTCATTCCTTGTTAAATATTCTAGTTATGTTCTTAACGTTTCTCATCATATCGGTGGCGTTGCTCGCAAATCCCCTACGCCACTTTGAAGTATACCTCGGACAGTGGAGTATCAGTGGACCAGGGAGGGCTTTTCGTATAGTACCAATGCTAGACGGTATGTACCTACGTCGTTTTTATAATTGTATGTCCTTATTTAATTGATTTGGGTATGAGTCGGCATAGTTTGTTTCCTGATAGTCTAGTTCGACAGAACAACGTAGAATGTTCACATGAAGACAAATAGATGGGTATAGAAACACTGACCACATATTACTGTAAAGACAATTGCCACCTATACTGGTTTCAAAATTAATATTTTTATTTTATAGGTATCGGCATAGCAATATGTATCAATGCGATAGTGCGTGCGATATGTTGTTGCACTTTAGCCGCTATAACAGCATTGTATGTTTATCACGCTGTATCTGATCAGAAGCTACCTTTTACTTATTGTAGGTGAGTCAAAATATATTGCAGGGAGGCAATTTGATCTTATGTACTCAGCGCTGGTCCTAACCCATGATCAGGGTAGAGCGAGATTGTCTTTTGGCGCCCTTTGGCCCGCGCTTCTAGAGCGACCGCTCCTGGCGCTCTACACTAGGGCTGTATGGACTAGCTCCCTTATTCATAATCGCTTTTTAACTAAATCAGTGTAATAGTGTGCCCCGTCTCACTCTTTCGGTCACCAAATGTCACCTGTCAGATAAAGACTTCAGAATTTTAGCTAATCAACGTTTGATAACTTTATTATGAATAAGGGGGTAAGATTTTAGGGCTCCGTAGTGAATAACACTATCGTTATGTCTAGTTGTATGTCAAAGCCATTTACTAGTAAAGTAAATAGGGAATCCCCTATGTAGATAACTATTTACCTACTTCTAATTGCGTTCGATGGCCAAATGAAACCCATTTGAAATAAAAAAGTATACAGGCAGCGAATAAGCCCTCTGTATAATTCATGTAGATTGTACCTAATTAAAGAGAGCATTTTAACATGTACTCAAATCTATTTTTCAGGAATTTCGAACTGACTCCGTATGAACCTAAACTTATAGATATTAAAGATATATTACGAGAGGTAAATTGGTGCCCAAAGATATACCTTCTTAAATGATTATAGTTTGGAATGTAATCTGATAATGTAATTTTAAATATTATTTGCTTGATTCCAGTCTAAGAAATTGAAGACGCATGAACTTGAATACAACAATTTAATAAGTTCTAGCAGTGATGGATTTTCTTATGACACGTGGAGGAATGAAACATTTCTTTGGTTAGAACTATTAAGTATTTTTTATCAACAACGCTTATTTTAAGTACAAGGAGATATTTATGATCACACATCATATTATAAATGCTAACACTGTCTGTATGTTTATTATAGTAAGGGGCACGAGTCGTGAGCACAGATTAACACCTGCGCAGTCGTTAATTTTTCGGTCTGTTTGGCGGAATAAAAGAGAGAGGGCCGAGTAGCACACGATTGGTTCGTCAGTCGATGCTCGTCGTTTATTGGATTCTTGCGTGTCATTTGGCTACTGTTATTTGGACAAAAGTGTACATGCGCGAACTTGCCCCCTACTGCCTATCTGTGCTCACCACTCGTGCCTCATACTGTACTGTACCATTACACTACACAACTAAACATCTGAACCGTGAAAATTGCCACGCCAGATTGCTTATGGCATGGAGTGGGATATAGCTTAATTTTTATCCTGTAAAACCGCGAAGGACGGCTAGTATAATTTAAGTACACAATACGTAAGGATGCATTTATTTTAGGAACCCGAAAATGCAGCTGTCAGATGTAGTAAATACGACGCGTAAAATAGCCACGTGCGACGAGACCTATTCCGAGTATCCTCTGTTATACAGAACACCTGCCTATAACTTTTTCTAGTAAGTGGATGTTAGTAAAATATCTGATACATTAATGGTTTACCTATGTAGTATCTAGGTAATATTATTTTACATGATCTGTTGCATCCTCAATATAATAACTATGTATGGACAGCAACGTAAGTAGCTGAACAGATCCAAAACATAACAGCTGTACACTATAAGATGTTCAAAGTAAGTATGTAGGTTTTTGTCTTAGAAGACACATTTACCAAACATCTGTAATTTTTTTCTCTCCATATTATCGATAGTTATAGTGTGCAGATTATTTGTAAATCTGTTCTGCTACCTATGTTGCTGACTACTGTACATTTTCAAATATTATCATTTCAGTGTAGAAGTAGTCAAGTACCGTTCACAATATAGCCTAGGGCAGGTCAATGTGTTGCTTGCCATATGTATTATCTCAGTTTGGGCTGCAATATGGGCGATCTTGATATTGGAACGTTGTTTACACGGCAGGGTGAGTGCTATATTAACTAGCTTTCCTACCGCGGATTCAACACTATCCTCTATTGTACCCAATTACGGGCTGAAGTTTTAAATAGGTACTCTTCCTTAGTGGATGCAACGTTAAATAGAACCTGCCTGTGCGGTAAGAGCTGTGCGTCAATATGTATGTCAGTCAATTTCTCGTATGCTCTATAAACATGCCTAGTTTTATCCAAATCCTTTAAAGCCATTGTTCTTTAATTGAATTTAAAACATTCACGCACAATCGCATTAAAAATAATCTTTAGAATAAAACAAGATTGGTTTGTATCTCCTCCGCGCCGACATTTGCCGACCCTTTATTATTCATAATATTTTTTAGATGATTTGGAACAACTTGAGCTCTTGGCTTATCGTTGTGCCATGGCTTTGGGCAGCTGTGTTAGTGGTGTCTGGTACAACTACATTCATTAGCACGAAAACACGAATATTCAAACTCTTCCGAATAAGTACTAAGGAAATATTCTCTGTAAGTGAATTATTTTTTGTGTCCTATCGAACGTATACGTCATACTCGTATATATAATTATAAATATATATTTAGGGGATAGCGGATGCTTTAGAAGTGGCAATATATATTCATGCTGCCGGTGTCGGTACAGAAATTATCCATGGAAAAGGATTGAACCGCTATGGTAATATGTTTTAATCAAATACTAGCCCCGGCTTCGTACGGGTGCCATGTCGTAATTTGGTATCGAGCGATTTGCGCGCCCAATCACTGTATGGCGAATGTCAAAAAAATCGGATATATTCTCGCTAACAAAAAACTAACTAACTATAAGTAAGTAAGAATATCGTGTCGCTGGTATTTTAAAAATCGACCTACTAATGACCAATAGGTATTTTTTTTTAGGTAGGTACATTATTGTCCATAATATATCCAACCATTTGGTCAGCGCAATCCGATAAGGAGGTAGGACTATCTTTATAGTATATCTATTTGTATGATGCAGCGTCGGGACATATTGATCCGATTTTGAACACTGAGAACGTGTGGCACTCGGTGCATTTACTGATGTTGACGGCTCTGCACACCAGCGGCGCGATGCTATGCTCGGTGGTCGATTTCGTACATTCGGATATACAAACAATATATCACATGTATGAAGGTAATTCTCAAATCAAAACTTATTCAGGTGTAGTACTTTTTAAGATCAAAATTAGGTACAAGCTTTCCTTTTTTAAGGAATACTTTGGATTATACCTATGTACTCGAAGTGCACATCACACGGACATTATTCTCATTTCGTGTAAGTATTATTGAAGTAATCGTTAAGTTAAATAAATACACTATGTAGAATCATTTAATAATTACTATTGTCGTCGTTTAGCTCTACAATTATATTTAGCGGACTTGTATTTTCATACATGACTATTGCATTTATATTGCTCAAGACAGCGCTGCACACAATCTTCGAATACAGGGTAAAATTGGTGTACGTAAATTTTCATTAATAAGTAAACATACTAACTTTTTGCTTCTTTTTTGACTGAAACCACGTGTTTTTTTAATCAGGTTTGTGGAACAATATGTGGTGGGAGCTTTGATATTGACTTGCATGGGGCTGAGTTTGATTTTTGCAACAAACGTTAGTACTTTTATATTTAACTAGAAAAATATATACATGTTGAAAACTAGTTCACGCCCGGTATGCGTTGCAATTTCTCCAACTTCCACTCAAGTACAACAAGTTGAACTGTATCAAGATTAAAGAACGATGCGCGTACGCACAGCAAAGGAACGGACAATCAATTTTTTTTTTAAATTCAATAGATTAAACTTTAAAGATAAAGAGGTACCTATGTATAGAAGATCATTATTTCTAGGGTGGAATTGCACTATTGGATAGCGTAGACGCGATAATGAACGGCATAGCTTTACCGTTCACGTGTTTCATGGAGTTGATATGCTTATTGCACGTCTCCCGCAGCCACGACTTCGTCTCTGATATGAATATAGCTACAGAAGAAAACGTTTGTGCTTCACGTATTGGCACGCAATGGCAATTAATACCATTTATTGTTCTGGTAAGCGAAACCGCACTATACAGGGTGTTGTTTTGCATTCGCACCATATTTATAGAACCAATAGTAAATGATTTATTTATTTATAATAAAATTGATAATTAGTTCTGGTATTGATAAGTAAACGATTATTGATTATTTGTGATTAACGTCAAATCAGAATAAGACTTCACAACTGCACAGAATAGGTCTGCGAGCCGGGAGCGAGGGAAGAAACCGGGCCGGTGCGCAGCGGTCATCGAACTATATCTTATAAAACATCGTCAACACGGGGGGTTTTTATTTTTACAAAACTATAAAAATAATATGTAATTTTACGAGCATGATTTTATAATTGAATGGTGTTCTATACCAGGTCTATATCAACCTCCTTAAACATGGCCGACACACACGACAGGCCAGTTGGCGCAGTTGGTTAAGGTTCACCTTACGCGCCGCAGGTCGTGGGTTTGATTCCCACACAGGACATGCATTTGTGTGCATGAACATGTCTGTATGTCCTGAGTCTGGGTGTAATTATGTATATTAAGTATGTATTTACAAACAAAAAGTATTATATATATTATATCAGTTATCTGGTTTCCATAGTACAAGCTCTGCTTAGTTTGGGATCAGATGACCGTGTGTGAGGAATGTCCCAGGATATTATTATTATATTATTATGGCACAAATGCAGAACAACACCCAGTATAATACTTAAAGGGTTTGTATAGACGAGCCACCAGTTTTGTCGCCAAATAGCTTTTGTGATAGGTGCCGTTATGCTACATATATACCTATGCGGCGAGCGATAGACTGATTCCAACCGCACCTCTCGCCATCGACGGGTAGTCCATCCTCAATCATTGAAATCAAAATGGTCTCGCAATGTGCGGTTGCAAAAGAGCTCTCTACCACGTTATGGAATGAGCTGCACTCCCTTGGAAAAACCATGGCTCCTTGCCGTGGTATTCCTATGAATACAGCATAGGTACTTCAAGTAGGGTGCATAGTGATTTTTGCAAGGTTGGCAACGCGCGATTGATTCCCCTGGTGTAGCAAGCGTTCTTAAGCTACGATAATCGCTTACCATTAGGCGGGCTGTATGCTTGTTTGCTACCTTAGTGGTTATAAACTTTTTGCTGAACACTGACTTCTGAATAATTTTACCGTTATTTTACAGGTCGTACTTGCGATAAAGACTGTAGTGCTTGTGGGTGCAGATATTCCAAAAAAATATATGTATATTGCACTGGCTCCATTGATCGCAGTGATTATTGCGATTCCAATTCGCGCGGCTCATAACGCCTATGTGTTCCTAAAACCTTCACCGCGACATGGTATTTGAACATTTACCTTTAAATTATTGTGAAATATGTAAATCAGTAATGTTTCCGTTTGATAAATAAGATTTGTTGAAACAGGTTTGTTTAATTGAGTACAATAAAACTAATAAAGCCAATAAAAAAAAGACTGATTCTGATTGAAAATAAATGTTTATTTTATCATCATTTAAAATATTCATAAATATAGATTTTTGTACAATGCATTAAACATGCGTACACATGATTGTTGATACATTAGCCTTAGTGAGACTCTCACATACAGACGCAACTTACAGAGTTTAGAAAGATAAATTACATACGCGGGCGTTCAGTTCGCAGGAGCTGCAGAGGTTTGATGTACGCTATTTACACTACATCGATTTATTATCTACTATCCTCAACGGTCGAAATAGGCATTCGACTAACATCTATGACCACTGGAAGCGAAGAGGCTAACTAGGATCTTTTCGAATCAACAGCAGCATGAAATAATGGGTATCAAATACATCATTACTACAATGCCTATTTCACAATTATATTAAAATATCACAATATGTACACATTATTCTCAATAATATCAATAAAATTCCTGTGTGACACGGACGTAAAATATCTTACACTATCAAGATATTCCACTGTTACCAAAACTGACAAAAATGGTCAACAAGACCGCACATTAATTTATGAAGTTTTGATAAAAATCTACTTCATAAAACTACAAGACTTTATAAAATAAATATTATTATTATTTATTTGGCCGATTGTACTGCACCATGATTTTAATAAATTTCAGACAAAGAGCGAGTTTCTATCAAACAAGTTCTATAAAAGTAGGCCTTTATTATTTGCTTTTTTTCTTTATTGATATATATTAAGTGCGCAAAAAATTCATAGATATAATTTTGTGTAAATTAAAACAATATTTATAAACAATCGGGCGCTAGCGCATATCATATAATCAAACTGGACTAGGTCATTGTGTTATTACAAGCACAATATGAAGTCTCGCGGCTTTATGAAGCGCATACATTTCGATAACGACAACATCTAATTACAAACCTCTATTTACTACGTACCATCATATTCGATATCCATAGGCCGTCTCGATTGTAACGTAATAATAATACTATCAAATAATTTACTAAACCGACTCAATCAATTGTATCCCTGCTCACGGTAGCATACGAAGGCACTCCTAGCACTCATCACTCGCGAGTCGGGCTCGCCTAGCACAATTCGTTAATGAATAAATAACGTTCGATTGCCACATCCCTGCCGGTCATCATCGTCCTACTGTCGATGGTGTACAACCGGGCCGATAAACTATTAGCTGCTGTAGCTGCACTACTTGTATCACGACATCCGCGGTGGTGGTAATCACTGTTCACTTTAGGTCACACTGCGTCACTAGTGGTGGGGGTGGTGGGGGTGTCAGGCGGAGCGCGGGGTGCGTCGTCAGAAGCGTCTGAGCGCGGCGGCGGCGGTGGCGGCGGCTTTACGCGTCGGCTGCACCGAGAGCGGCGCCACCAGCACCGAGCCCGACCCCTCGCCCATCTCCTGCAACGTGCGCCGATCACCCATAAGCTAGCGTAACGGAATACACCGTGCTTTATGATCATTCATTCGTTAATACGATACACGCGAAGGATTAGTTACACCGCGGCCGCATGTGCGCAAAGACAACTTGCATACAGATTCAAAAAACTCTCGAATGAACATCAGTTATGGGAATGCATACGTGAACAGTTATCGTTAATTTACTACAATGGTAATTAATTAAAGTGTGCTGCAAACGATACATCAATTTCGCAATGCGGCCGGAGTCGTAAAACTGCATTAATTCGGAATCAAATTAGATTACTGTGAAACTGTTTAAATTAAAATTATATTATATTTAAATTTACTTAAACTATTCGAAAAAAATCTTCATCTAAAACTTTTCAAATTATAATTTCAAATCAAAATGCTATGTAGGCCTCTTACGGAATCAGTAAATGAGTGACATTTAACTGTACGAAATGGAATAATAAATCAATATGTTAGGTACAATGCAGCACAAAATGTTATACTAACGTTGATATTGTTACAACTGGCGAGTCTCATCTGCGCGAGCTGCGAGGCGGGCGTCAGGTTGGAGGTGGAGCCGAACGGAGAGATCATCGACGACATCGCGCGCTTCAGCTTCGACGGCGTCTTGTTGAACGACAGCGCGCGACCCACCTGTACACACCACACCAAACTATATCACTATTTGTTTACTTTGATTACTATGTAGCACGTTCCTTGTGGCTTATTACTGTTTTGTGTAGCAGTAAACCATAGCCCAAATTGTAAATTCAAACAAATAAACTCTTTACATGCTGCTGGTTCAATATAAAGTAAAATATTTACAGGAAATCGATAGTTCAATGAACAAATATTGAATTTGGTTACCTTTAACAGCTTCAATCCATGCTCTTATAGGATACTATTTAGAAATTTGTTAGTATTTAGAATAGTATGAATATACCCAGGTTGTTGAAGAGATAAAAATACATATAACCAAGTACCAATGTCACGTCCAAAATGACAATAAGAAGGAGCACAAACAATAAACAAAGTAAAGTTAATGAAATGACATGATCAGACAATCTGTCAGGTATGGCACGCTCACGTAAAACGTTAATCACAAATAAATACAAGCGAAGCGTTATGTTTAATACATTCACTCCTTTGACCCCCGTGCGTACATCTTATAAAGAACTTCCGAAAGACATTATGATCCAATTACCTACCCCGGTAATCGTTTAAGAAAAAAGCTACAATGACAGTTAAATTGTGAATAATTACAAAAGCATCGATCGAATGAAAATTACAGTGTCGGCGATGATCAGCGGCAGCCGACATAGTGGCGACGCGAAGGAAAAAGCGCTCACGGTTCCTCCGCGTACAAGAAGCGGCGAATGATGTTTGACGTTAGTAATGTGGGGGGGGGGGAGGTTTTGGAGAGTGTGGCATAGCCGCGTGAGCGTCAGACCTGTGCGAGTAAGTGAGCGCGCAATACCCATGTGTCTAGCAGGCCCGCGCCCGGGACGGGGTCCGCGCGCAGCCACCCGCCCAGCCCGGCCAGCGCCTCCAGCTACAACACAACCAGCCCCGACGCTACACTACCACTGCACTGCACTAAGCCGCTATATTACACACTATATACATAACCTAACTAGCTGCGTGTTGCATACGTCCTCCTAGCTACACTATAGGTTTTCCGTACTGTAAATATAAGGCTATATTACTTCTCAACCTGAACAAGCCTATGTCACAATCATTTACTTTTTACCATTTTTTTGCTATGTGCTGTTTATTATGAATGTTATCTATGACGTATTTCCTTAAGTTCAAATGAATTTCCGTGCCCGATATGATTACTTACTTTATTCTTTAGATGTAAATATGGGAATGTAATCAGAGGTCTATTCTAGGAATAAGATAAACTCCTATCTCTTACGACGTGAGATGATTTAAAGCAAGTCTAGCAAAACCCAGGTTTTAAATTATATTCGTCACTTTCTTACGTCATATAACAAAAAAAAAACATTTAAAAACCTGGGGTTTACTACTTGGATTATACCATCAATGTAATAAGACGGCAAATTTATCGTCCCGATTATTTATTGATCGAAATGAACGTGCAGGACATCTGACAGATTATTGTATTAAAACATGTTGAAATAATTGTTTGCAAGACATATTGACGAGTACAACTTCATGCCTTAGTTACATCCATAATACAACAAATATGTGACAGTGCCGAATATTTCAAATAGTTTCCAGTACTAGGGTACTTTGATTCCTATAAAAACTTACCAATATGTAATGGTTATATTTGTTATTTCTATAAAATGAAGCTAAAGTTAGATTACATCTCATAATAATACTCTAAATCATGCTCTATAAATTTATCTATATCATAAAGACGAGGATCATTTTAGGAATGTGTCGAACACTTGATGCATAAGTCAAAAAGATTCAAGGCAAGGATTCAAACAATATAAAATACCGAAAAAGGCCAATAAGCTACATACGTTTTCTTAATTGTCATGTTCATTCAAAGAATTGCAGGAGCAAAACGTATCCAAATTCCTAAAATGCGTCTTGTATTTAGTTGAACAATAAAGTGTGTGGTAACATTTATGTGGTGTGAGCGTACCTTGATCCTGGTGCGTGCGGCGAACTTGGACACTTTGGAGAGTGTGCTAAGAGCCAGGTCGCTCGTGTCGATGTCGAGTTGGTGCGATTCGAGGCAAGCGAGGAACTTGTCCTGTCACACAAAGTATTTTTTTATGTCAGAAGATCGATAAGAAATCATGCGCTACACCCGATGGTAAACGGCTACCGTCACCTGTGAACCAATACCATGTGGATCGCCGATGTGTTGCCCGCCTTTACAAAGTATAGTACATCGAGGAAAAAATCCCTTTAGAGTAGTAATACCGAGCAATTCAATCCACCTACCAATCAAAATGTTTAGTGTTCTTGACTTAGCCAATCAGAGCGCATTGTCGGTGGTGGGGAATTAGCGGAATAGATTTCAAACAAAATTAAAGCCATTGTGCTTCCTTGGGTTAATTGTTAGATGGTCAGCAACTGACTCTCGAGTGCAACTGCCCAGAAAACACCAGCTTGCAAGCCGGTAGGTGCTTGGCAGCCAATTTTCAACTTGAGGGTGGTAGCCAGCTAGGCGAATACTAGAAAGTACCACCGGGACTTGGTTTCTTCACCATGTTATCCAGTTCAAGCTTATTGTAGAATTCGACGACACTACCACGCCACTAAGCTATCGTCGCTTCAAATATAACTTGGACCAGAGTATAACCAATCTTGCCCTTGCATCGGTTTCGTAAGACCGTTCTATAATAATCAAACTATTAGATAAAGTAAACCATGAATTAAATTAGAACAGTTGACAAATAAAACAACCATTCTAAACAACAAACTGCTAATTTAGAATAGTAAGTACCTATAGCTAACATACTGACTATAACTAGATTAAGAATGAAGAGTAACAGCTTATAGGTAATGACTTACAGCATCAGCCTTGCAGACAGTGTTGGCCATCTGCCTGCAGAGCTGTCGTAGGAAGTGGGATTTGTCCACCGTCTCGTCGGTGATCATGAACGAGTAAAGCTTCTCTTTGAGCTCTTGATTGCTCCGGCACATTAGTGCAAACACGTTGTGACAATCTGAAAATATTGAATTATGACTTAATGTCAGAATAACACGATATGTGTTTAAAAAGAGAAATGTTTGTCCAATATAAATTCCGAAAATCCCTATAACATTTATAATCAGTATGTTATAAAGACAATAAAAATTAATTATTAAAATTTAACTATTTGTTGTTTAATTTGAAGTGTAAATGAATAGGATATTTAACTGAGCCGCCATTCACTCGCCTACACTGTCGGGTGCAAACAGGGCTAGTTGCGTCCACGCTGGATCGACAATGCAAAGCGGAGCAAACACAGCGGCACAGCTACAGCGGTCAAGCTATAATACCACACAAAAGCTGCAACTCGCGATTGTCGATTGGGATCGGACGAGCGCGGCAGCGGAGAAATATAAGGGTTAATGTCACGATAGACGGTACACGATAGTCACGTCAACTTCAGGGACGTGATGTGGTGTATGTGATCAAATAGTCGAGTCACACCAACATGTTTTGTTGGTAGCGGTTTGACTTGCCGGTGACGCGACGTTGACCGAGATGCGCCGATAGTGATGTGACCGATCGGCGACTTGAAGTCGACGTGACTGGCGTATGTGCATGAACCTTAAAAGCTTTCGTTGGGATGAATCTAGTTGTAAAGAACGTAATTTCACAAACCTTCAGCTTCTCTAATATCGACGACGCGTTTGACAGTGCTCAGCGGCATGAGCGATATGTGCCTGTAAGGTTTACTGGAGCCTATCCGCATCGTTCCCGTTCCGTTCGTTGGACTTTTACTGTTAAAAGCCTGAAACAAAAAATATATGCTTGAGCCTATGTAAATTTTACTTGTATCTGTACTGGAAAACAAAACTCGGTGTAACGGTAGCCTGGTGTGTCTGTTGTGACGTAGCCGGGTGTTAAGAGTGGCGGCTCTCAATCATGGTACAGTCATGTACCCACTCGATTACAAACTGTCCCCTGTGGTTTCTCAAATATGTAAGCCGTAATTCAGACAAGTTAATGTTGAGTTTCTATTACTATAGACTACATTGCGTCATTATAGTCGAAGTCTATATACTAACTTACTTTGGACCTCTTCTTGCAGACCTCCATGGTGTCGGTAAAAAGAAATAACACGAGATGGTCTCCCCTCCCGGAGAGCTCCTTCGATAGTTCTACAACTTCGCACCGCGACACGAACGACCGATGTGAAGATACGAGATGCGCCTGTTTCACAAATATTTATAATATTAGTTTACAACTTTGTATTGTGACGGTATTTTGATTCTAGCAGCTTTTTAGTTAGAATTGGCTATCTATCTTCGTTAAATTCAATTGCCGAATATGATTTGGGTTTACAAAGAAATAAATCTCTTGCCTTATTTTTTTTTTTTCAAATCTAATCTTTTTTTCTAATAAGAGTAACGCCTTCGCAAAAAAAGGCTAATGGACATGGAATGTTGAGAGATCAGAGAATCAAAAAGACATCTGTGCTGAGCGGTAAACGAAGCACTCACTTATCATTCCTCACACTGCTACACGATCTTGTAATTCTCAAATCTAAAATACTTTTCCCAAATCATTTTGTCCTGCGAATTATTTATATTCCCAAGATTTTTAATAGAATAAACACATGTCAGATTCCAAGAGGACAGAGTAATTAAATTGAACATGTCTAGAGTGCAGTGCATATACGTAATATAAACACAAATATATCTGCCTTGAATGAGGTCAGTTTCATAAAACTGAATTGAATTGACGGTTAGTAGAAGGCAACGCGAATGAACAGTTAACTAGATGGGTGTGTCTATTTGTAATTTGAAGGACATTTATTTTACACACGACCCAGCTTTAAAAAATGCGTAGTGGAGTTACTATACAGTATATCATTAATCGGACACGTCTCGTCATATCACCACCAATTGTTGCCACAACAGTTTCTTGTGTTATCAAAGGCTCAGCCTCACACCGATACGCGACGCGGCGAGCACTGCGACTGCGATACAATATAGATCTTTATTTTCTACAAAAAAAGGTACACATATCAGTGAGAGAATTCTAATACGCCTCGCGGCGTCGTGCAGCGCTTGTAGGCGTCACGAATTATCATAATATTCTTATGGAACAGTTCAAAAACTTTTATTAATGTAATGAGCACTAGCTTCAACGTGTGGGCGACACAAAAACGTTTGGCTCTGTTTTATTTGAAGTTTTGTCAATAAACCAGAAGTGATTTGCTCACAATTTTGGACCAAATGTTGGTACCAAATAACAATGATTTGTCGATTTACGGATTTCACGAACATCATTGCGCCAAGATTCGACGCGATTTATAATCACGTTGAAAACAAACGAATCTTCAACAATTTTTGCACCTCATTCAGCCTTGGTTCGCTAAGTAGCGAGGAGAGCGCTAGCTTAAACGTACAAAATTACAATATATATACATACTATACCTAGATAGGTTTTTATTTAAACCCATTTTTATAAAAATCCCCCATATTGCGTGAGATGTCGTTAAAGCAAGTCTACGAAATCCAGGTTTTCAATATATCCATCACTATTAGACTTATACTTATGACTTTGATACGCAAGAGTACGAAATTGACAAGTGATATATATCAAATGGGGCAGCTTTGTGATTAAACGGATATAACGCATGAATCTCACCGGGCACTGGTCGATGTCGTTGTATATGTCGAACATTTGCAGCTGGCCCTCGGTCTTGCGCTTGTCCTCGTTGATGTGCGACATCACCTCGCGCAGCCCCGCCAGCGCCGCCACCAGCGCGCCGTGGTCTGGATTGTTCTTGTGTGTATGCTTCAATATATCTACCACAATACAAAACAACCTTGTAACAATATGAGAGCTTCGCGGGACCGAGTTACACCCTCTATGGGTAAGAATATTAATAGAGTCATAGCATTAACAACATCACCTCCTGCGTAGCGTGAACAGTTTGAATATAAAAGCATTCACAAATGTATCGTACAGACATAGGTACAGACTTCACATGATGGGAAATTAAATTTCATTTTCATTCATGGCAACTCTCATACCTACATAAAACATGGCGTCTTCAGGCCAGTTTTTTTTTTAGACTGTACACATGATTACGTGAATACTAAATTAGTGTTATGAGAATACGAAAAGTAGTTTCGATTGCAATTCAATTGTAAAATCGTTTAGAAGTCGTTGACGTTTTGTTACGAGAATCAGGCTACTGTTTACTTGTATGAAGAAGTTTTTTGCAAAATATTCCGGTGGGCGTATCCATGGTTACATATCTCTATTATAAATGCATTTTTATTTCAATTAATAACAAAATGGACGAAAAGCGAAACGTAATATAATTTTCGACAAGCTAGTATACCTAGTTTTATTTTTCATAGACAACAATTTTCTGAGGGTCTGAATCCAACCCTGGTCAGCCGCCATACTTCTGGGGCAAAAATACACTTAGTGGCAACAAAAGTGTTTTCTTTTTTATGGTTTAAACAAAGATTTTCGTAGGGCATCGTGCCTCTACCCAGATAGATAGTCCGCCTTACTAAAGCATGACATTTAATATCACTCCGCTTGAGGGGCTCCTGAGCAAATTGCTCTCACTTCGTACTGCGCACGGCTGTCACTGCGTCATACTCGCTGTACTGATTAAATAAAAAATGCCGACTTGTGTATTGAAATACTGTCACAATACATAAAAAAACCAAGGAAAAACTAAAAAAACTAACTTTCCATGTGTAAGTATTGCGATTTCGTCACTTTTAATTACCTAAACTTATTTTAGAAATATACGTGGAGATATATTGGTGGCGCCAGTTTTTATTTTTTAAATCTTTTCCGGTCATGTTTTATGGAAGGTTGCCTGCCTGCTACAACATGAAAACTATTTTTCCACATTTTGGTTAAGGATTATTAAAAAATTATATCGAGTATTGTACCTACTGATTATTTTTGTTCTAATGAGGAGTTTTCTTATGATACCTCTATGCTCAAAATAACCGAACAAATTAACAAAAAAAAAAAAATAATAGACTGTCATATACTGTCAATTCTGGCTAGTTTATTTCATGTTCCCATAGAGACGACTATTCTTTTGGACGTTTTAAATTCTTTGGGTTTAAAATGAGTTTTTTGAAAAGGCACCAACGAAGATACATCATCCTCATCGGATAGTTCCGTCGTGATAGTGATGGTAATAGTAGCGACGCTCAGTGATATTGGGATAGCAGGAGTGCGGCCTTTAGATTAAGTTTTTCTATTGTTTATTAAATAAATACCTATCTGTTTATTTAATAAATCGTACATTTTAATAACCTGTATTTCTTATTAAATATAATATTTGATGAAAACTGGTGGCCCGATAAAATTGGCACGAAGTGTAATGGTCAAGTTACGCCCTCCGCACGTGACTTGCGAGTGAGACGGAACTAACAGCTGCAGTGTATTACGAACCTTATAGTAGTGTTATAAGGTTGATTGTAAGTTTTAAGCATTCATTCGTTAATCTTCGGGGCCATACTTTCTTTTCTGTGCGAACGAAGATTCACGACGCGCCATATAAGTTGGGTAATACTGTACAGTCGCTCTATTAATATTCTTACCCCTTATTCATAATCGCTTTTTAACTAAATCAGTGTAATAGTGTGCCCCGTCTCACTCTTTCGATCACCAAATATCACCTGTCAGATAAAGACTTCGGAATTTTAGCTAATCAACGTTTGATAACTTTATTATGAATAAGGGGGTTATTCTATAGTTACACCATTTATACCATACACGTCCACTCGATAGGTTATTGAATAATGAATGTGTCAATTGGGCCTTTGTTGAAATTAATTTTAGCTGACTGGTCTTTTAAAATGCTGATACGATGGCGATGGTACTCGAAAGCATAACATTTATAATGAACCTTATAAGTACCAATAGTAAGGTGTAAAATGAATTCCAGCTAAATTCTTTTGTCTCGCTAGGAAGCGTCTTCCATGAATCTGACACGATCAAAGTGGTATTACTGGTAATGTCAATAATGTAAAGATGAAATAAAACAGGCCTAAGAATACTTCCTTGAGGCACTTCATATTTACTTACTGTAAGATCTACATTGCTTGGATGATATTAAACTTTATGCTATGTCTTTTTCGATGGAATTATAGATTAGGCGATATACTTCTCTTTCTTCTGATACATTATATTTTCAGTTATGAACTATGACTTGATAACTGGAATGTAATAACATATAAAACTCACCATCAAGTAATAAACTTATACTAGGTAACCGCTGCACTGGTCTTATTAGAAGTTCCTGTAGGCTCTGTCTGCCACATTCTGGTTTGGTCTGGCAGATTTTCAGGAATGCATGAAATCTAAAACAATACGTTAAAAATATTAGTTTTCTTGCACGTAAGCTCACATCTGCGTATAAGACACACAATCTACAATTAATTTGCTTTAATAAGGATAGTTTACCTTGGGTTCTCATGGTCACACTGTTGCAGCATTTCTTTAGTGTTTTCAAAGAAGTTGACAAAAGGCGGGTAAGCTTTCACCATATCTGGAGTGAACTGCCTCACCACGCGTCCGATGCTCATCTCCTCGCTCCAGTGCGCTTGCATATAGCGCAACTCCTCTAACATTCTCCTGCAAAATTATTTATATATGTTTAGTATGGCAAATTGGAGCTTATATCATTGGCCGACATATAATCCACTGTAAATAGGAATTAGACAAAATCCCTCTGGATCATATGAATCATGCTTTTTCATTGTTTTTTTACATGCTTTTTATTACGTTGCAATGTATGTATATTCGGGTCAAATCATGCAAGTCGATATTCACCCACTTCCAGTGGTCGGATGGACTTGATATTTGGTATACATTAATATATTGGAAGACAATGCAAGTACAGTCACCAAAATGAAATTTTCAACATAAATGTATTTGACTTCGGGGTCAATCAAGCACTATTACCAAAAGTTGCCCACGAACATTTTAGCCATTAGCGGCATGACTTGCTCTACGTTTTTATTTAATCTTCTGGTATTATTCTTTTTCTTTTATTTTTTAGAGTTATTTTATTTTATTTTTTTTAGACTTTCGTAGTATTGTCAAGTCGGAATATTAACATTTTATTTACACATGGGAGAAGCCACTGGCTCCTGAAACACAGTTTTACTAGTTCGGGAGCCTATGGATTCAAAAATAGCTGTAACGTTGTATGCCAATAAAGAAATTATTATTATTATTATTTGAACTATTATACGCATACTTGCATAGGTGAGATGTTTCTTTTTTTTCTCTTATGTCCTTTTTGTTCTAGTGAGATGAATAATCGAAAAAAGGTATCAGGTACTTACTGGTGTAATTCATAAATAGGCGGTAAATTTCCAAATATAATTTTGAGTTCTGTATTATTGAGCAACGCTTGATTCTTGCCATTATTCGTATCCTCCTCGGCCATTTCTTCTAATGGTTGTTTGAACATCTACAATGTGAATGAGTATTACAACTTCAATATTAATGAAAATTAAATATTAATCTAAAAGTTATATTGATCAGACTTACAGTTACTATTGTATGTAATATTCCAACATAATTAGATTCCGTTTGTAGAAGCTCCATGAAGACTTGCTGCCTAGGGGACATCAGCTTCCGGACCACATTGTCGGGAACCTCCGATT